>VKOC01047300.1:0-21499 GCA_009364415.1 Spea multiplicata
TGCAACTTTCTGTTTTATTTTATTTCAGTAAAAGGATCCTAATTCTGTGGAGCCATGTACTCCCCAAAATGATGCCGTTGCGGAAGAACTTGATTGTGGGAGATAGGCCCGCTCATCGTATTTGTTGCAAATAAAAATTTAAAAAATCCTTTGCTCACCACTACTATTTATTGTAGCCTTCAGTATATATAAAAAAGAAAATCAGAGGGCAGCGATTAAATCCTGGATGTTTGAGCCAGCTGCACTTGCAGAAAGCAAAGAAGAGTAGCTTTTCTCCTTGGAAATTTAGTTCTGAACAACGTTCAAAGATTATGTCATCTAAAGTGACACTACTAATATTCTGCTAATGGGATAAGCTTTAATATAGGACCTAACAGTACATTGCTAAGGCTGGAGGGCAGAAAGTAGATACAAGACTGATTAATGCTTTAAGATTCTGCTTATTGAAGCTACCATAAGGAAACATGGATTATTTGATTTTTAACTTTCTTTAATTCTCTATTTAATAGTTTTTTTGCACGTATAAAAATAATTTATTTACATTATCTAAACATTCATAGTATAAAGATTTGAAATTAAGAATATACATTACTAAAATCACGATGCATAAATTCACACAGGTTGTTACAGTAAATATTTTATTCAGTTTCTCTAAAAGGTGGCACATTGAAAGACTCATAGGAGCGATCAAAAGGGTCCCCTGACTTTTTTGTGTTGCTGAATGCATCTATATAGAGGTTCCACACAGAGTTCAGCAACTTTGGTTAAGCTTGATCATTGATCGCCCCCAAGTACCTTTTAATTAGCTGCTCTGTCATAATTAAAAGCCATATAGCCTTTCAATATGGTAAATACACTGCTCCTAGGAGTAATCGTATGTGGTTCCCTACATTTTCTTTGCTATAGCTGAGCAAAGAAAGCAATGGTTGATTGCTTTCTAAACTTGTTTAACCAAATTGTTGTTAAGGGGATGTATTTCTGTGACGTGCCTGGTGTCTGATTGTACTGGGGAGATCTAAATGACTTGCACTTTAAGGCCAGCAGACACCAGTAATATATATATATATATATGCAGCATCCAGCTAGATATGTGTGTAGCAACACATTTTGATTTCTTACTCAAAGTATGGCCGTGTGTAATCAAGTGGCAAACACACACTACAGGACTCGATCTGCAGCTGGAGTGGCATTTCACACAGGTATATCGTAAAGGGAATCCCATGGATGTACCTGTATACTCGTTGGGGGTTGAGGGAGTTAATATCAGTTGAGTTAACTTGGTTGATGTGACTACACTCACATACCAAACTCTATACGCCCTAATATTATTATAAGAACGCAACTTTAAAATACCGTATTTGCTGAAATATAAGACGACTCCCCAAAATGTGAATATTAATTTTGTTAAAAAAGAAAAAGGGTAATATTCCTTCCTTTTATTTGCCAACCTGCCCCAAGTTATGCACATCTGCCCTATGCCTTGCTACTCTGCCCCCCAGATATGCCTTATATCCCCGCCATATGCCATTCTGCCCCCGACTACCGACTTACCAATGCTTCCCCAGAATTGTTCCTTATACTTCATATTCCCTGGTGTCTTTTGGGGGCAGCCGGTGGACGTCTGCGGAATGTGCGTAGACAACCTCCACTGCTGCCAGCACTTCTATGATGGAGCACCGGAAGGTCACCTCACGCATGCTCTCCTTTATAGAAGCCCCCAGATGACGTGCCGGCAGCAGCAGAGGTTACCAGAGAGGAGGATCCAGGTCCCCTGTAGCACTGCGGAGGATCTGGATCTTACTCTTATAGTCTGACCTCTATTTGTGGTCTGATTATATGACGGCCTCGAATATAAGACAAGGGGTATTTTTCAGAGCATTTGCTCTGAAAACAACCTTCTCTTATAATTGAGCAAATATGTTATGTTGAAAAGAGTTGCAGGAAAAGGCATCAAAGTTGAATAACAACAGGTCATTGCTTTTCCTAAGGAAATTTGTAAATTTTTCATATTTGTAACTGAGGTCACTATATCTGTCAAGAATGTCACCTTTCGCCGGAGTCTGTCCGGGGGGTCCCGCTGCTGCCGTGCCTCCGTCCCGCGTCCCGCTCCCTTGAGTGGGGGCGTCCTCCGTCAGGTCCTCCAGCGCTGCTCTCCACTGGGGATCACCCTCTTCACCGTCCTCGGCCGTCTTGGCGTCGGTCTCTCCTGCCGGGGGTTTGCGGCGGGGGTCCTGGAGGGGTTCTTCGCTCGTCCTTGGTGCACACTGTTATGGCGGCCGGGATTCCCATACCCGGCAACAGCATACGTCACGCTAGGGGGCGGATCCTCTCGCTATTTATTTAATTGGTTGATTATTTGCTGCAGCTGTTTTGCACCAAATTTAAACCCCCTGCTCACTCTAATCTGAGCCCTTGTGTGGTACATAAGTTTTTACTGTCTCAGTGTGCTATATGTCTGATATACTGGTTTTCTGTCTCCTGCTTTGTTCCTGACTACTCTCTGATCGCTGCCTGGATTAACTTCGGATTGCTTTTTGAACATTGTCTGTTTGCTGCCTGCCTTGACCTTGGACTGTGACCTGTTTTTGCTATTTGAACTGTTCCGCTGCTGTCCCACTATTCCTCCTACAACTACTCGTCCGGATAGCTTACCATTCTGCATACGGGACCCGTCTCTTGTCGGATTGTTACAAAGAAACACACATCAACACACTATTCTAGTGTATGTTAGGTGGCTGTTTATTTAAGTGATAAAAAAGTAAGTTAGTCATAATTGTTTTGTTTGTGAGCAATTAGTTGTTTAGTGAAAACAGCAGTATGCTTTTTCACTTTCATAAAATAAATACTTGGGATAGCAGATACATCTCATTTGAGACCACGCCAACATTTGAGGGCAACTTTATAACAATGTAATGTTAAAATAAACAGACAAAACTAGTGTAGGACACATTCTCAATACATACATATTTATATACAGTATATACACTCACTGGTCACTTTATTGTACACCTTGCTAGTACTGGGTTGGACCTCCTTTTGCCTTCGGAACTGGCTTCATATTTCATGGCATACTTTCTACAAGGTGCTGGAAACATTCCTGAGAGATTTTGGTCCATATGGACATGTTGGCATCACGCAGTTGCTGCAGATTTGTCAGATGCACATCCATGATGCAAATCTCCCGTTCCACCACATCCCAAAGGTGCTCTATTGCATTGTGATCTAGTGACTGTGGAGGTCATTGGAATATAGTAAACTCATTGTCATGTTCAGGAAATCAGTTTAAGATGAAGTAATGTTTGTGACATGGTCCATTATCCTGCTGGATGGACATGGTCAACAACAATACTCAGATAGGCGGTCGCATTTAAACAATCCTCAGTTGATACTAAGGGACCCAAAGTGTGCCAATAAAATGCCACCCACACTATTATACCACCACCAGCAGACTGAACCGTTGATACAAGGCAGGATGGATCCATGCTTTCATGTTGTTTACGCCAAAGTCTGACCCTGCCATCTGAATGTCGCATCCACGGCTCAACTTTTATAGTGAAGCAGGACCTCTGTGTGATGTCCATTGTTTAAATATAATGTAAGATCCAAACCTTCATGAAAACACCAAACACT
This sequence comes from Spea multiplicata, assembly GCA_009364415.1. Classification (NCBI taxonomy): domain Eukaryota; kingdom Metazoa; phylum Chordata; class Amphibia; order Anura; family Pelobatidae; genus Spea; species Spea multiplicata. The sequence goes on from VKOC01047300.1 coordinate 3,631, forward strand.
TCATTTTATACTAAGATTAAGAGGATTATATTAGCACCACAGTATCTCCTTAACTTTGATATCACTTGGAAATCTAAAAATTATAGTACAATCTTATACAAAATCACTAATAAAAAAAGGTTATCACTTATTTCTCAGTACTGCAACATTAATATAAGAATTGTGAAAATAAAGAAACAGAGCGATCCTCACAACTAGAATATAAATTGTGAGTTGCTCGGAAGCCTATCACAGGTTATTATATCTGTGAGATATTTGGATTTTTTACTGTTTACAACAACACAATAGTCTAGTGTATGTCAGGTGGCTGTTCATTTAAGTTAGAGAAAAAGTGAGTTATTCTAAGGTATAAGATAGAAAAATATATCTCCACAAATGAGAATTTATCATTAAGTATGTGGCAGTGTCACCCTACCTGTCAGGGTCCACGGAAAACCCCCCAGCGCAGTCACTCACCTGAGTACCCGCTGACTGCGGGTACCAGCTCCCACGCCGCCGCTCTCACCGCTCCTGCTACAATGCCGGTCTCAAAGAGCGTGCGCGCCCCCTCCTCTCCTTATTCACTCCTGAATGGAGAGGGCAGGGAATACACACCACCGTCAGCACTTACAGGGGGAAGGGCGACCTCTGGTGGTAGATTTAAAAATGAGTCATTCAGTGCTCAGTTATTGTACTGTTAAGAACTACATTGTTGTTCTCTCCTGATTCCTGTTATTAACCCTTTGGCTATTGATACCGACTACGCTGCTATGTCCAATCCTGACCCTTTGGCTATTGATACTGACTACGCTGCTATCTCCAACCCTGACCTTTGGCTATTGTTACCAACTACTTTGCTGTTTCCTATCCTGATCCTCTGGCTATTGTTACGGGCTATGCTGCTAAACCTTTAGTTTGATTTGGACTTTGCTGGGTTTTCCTGTATTTGGGGTTCCTCACCTTGATCCTGACACTACCCCAGAAATAACAACAACAAATCTTATAAGTAAATACACTCTCAAAGAATGGAAGAAAAAAACAAAGGATTCAATAATAAAGTATTAGACAACTCTGGCTTAGATACTATGGAATATAACCTACCAAATAGTTATTGAAATGACTGGAGGAATGCAGGAATCCAGGAAATAAAATGTATTATTATTATTATTATTATTATCTTATATATATATAGCGCCAACACTTTATGCAGTGCTTAATACAATACATATACATAGACGAGAATTGACAGACTAAGACAAACCCATACATTAGGTGGAGAGAGCCCTGCTCGCAAACTAACGATCTTGAGGGAATGGGGTGACAAACATAAGCCACAGAGAAAGGGTGAGAGGTAGTGTGGTGGTTGTATCAATCACAAGGAAGTTCTAGCAGCTAAGATGGTATGCTTCTCTGATGAAGTGGGTTTTTAAATGTTTCTTGAATGTTGGGCGGGAGGGTGAATGCTGAAGGTTTGGTTGAAGTAGGTTCCAGAGACAGGGGCGTAACTAGAAACCTCAGGGCCCCGGTGTGAGAATCTGTTAAGCCCCCCCCACCTCCAACCCATCTATCCCTTTCTCACTATGTACCCTCTCCCTCTCTACCCACCCTTCTCACGATCTCCCCTCTCCCTTCCTCCCCCCTTCTCACAATCTCCCCTCTCCTCCCTACCCCCTTCTTCATGATCTCCCCTCTCCCTCCTACCTCCCTTCTCACAATCTCCCCTCTCCCTCCCTAACCCCTTCTCACGATCTACCCTCTCCCTCTCTACCCCCTTCTCATAACCTACCCCTCTCTCTCCCTACCCCCCATTCTCAAGAGCTACCCTCTCCATCCCTACCCCCCCTTCTCATGATCTACCCTCTCCTTCCCCCTTCTCACGATCTACCCTCTCCCTCCCTCCCTACCACACTTTGTAGGTCACTTACCGTCTGTCTCAGGTGCCTGCGCTTCACTGCTGAGCGCCGACATATGACGTCCTATGCCGGCGATCAGCGTGACGCGCCGGCACCCGAGACAAACGCCTCACGCTCCCAACACTGCACTCTGGGCAGAGCATGAGGCAGGCAGTGGCAGAGGCAGCAGCGCGGCAGAGAGCAGCAGCAGAGGAGGTAGCGGCGGCGGCAGAGGCAGCAGCAGCGGCGGGGAGGCAGAGGAGTCCTGGATTTCAGTAGTCAGGGGGGCCCAAGAGTTGCCGAGCGGTCGTTTTCAGCAACCGCTCGGCACCCCTTGGGCCCCCTGACTGGCAGAACTCCAGGGCCCGGTCGCAGTCGCGACCCCTGTGACCCCGGTAGTTCCGCCACTGGGATATTGGACAGCCCAAGTGAAATCAAGGAGAGCCTTAGTCCAGCGTTGTGACATCCATGAAGAAATAGCAGACAAGCAATTGGTAAGACCGGACATGAAAGATGGAGAGAGATCAGGAGAAGACAGATAGATTTGGGTATCATCTGCATATAAATGATACTAGAGGCCAAGAGATGAAGTATAAAACAGCAGAGGGCCTATGACTGAACCTTGGGGGACACCAACTGAAAGTGGAAGGGGTGATGATGTGGAACAGTTAGACAGATATGAGGAGATCCAAGAGAGAGCTGTATCTCCAATGCCTATAGAAGCAAGTAAGTCAAGAAGAAGGTGGTGATCAACAGTATCAAAAGCAGCAGAGAGATCTAATAGTATTAGAATGGAAAAGTGACCTTTTGCTTTGGCAGATAGCAAGTCATTGGAGACTTTTGTCAGAGTTGTTTCAGTAGTGTGAAGAGGTTTGAAAGCAGACTGTAGTGGGTCAAGGAGGGAATTAGAGGAGAGGACGTTAGTAAGGCGATTGTACACAATCCGTTTAACCCCTTGATGACAATTGCCGGTCCGGACACGTCACGGAAAATCAAGTAGTTAACGACAATTGACGTGCCAGGACCGGCACTTCTTTAAACGGGTGCAGAAAGCGATCTATTTATGCTTTCTGCACCTAAACGGCGTTGCTCTAATGCCTCGACCTCGAGGCATTCAGCAACGCCATGATCGGTACAAAGGGGCCATCTCTGGCCCCTCCCCGGGGCGCCAACATCCGCCATACTTTGTATGGCAGCGGACGCCAGTTTTAAAAGCGTTTAGGAGGCGATCAACGATTGCCTCCTAAACTTAAATGGTGTCGCTGGAATGCCTCGACCTTGGGATGGACTGTGACCGCTCCGGAGATGGCGGCGGCCCGGGAAAAGAAAACACTAAAGACAAAAAAGTTCGCTAGAGGGTCTCCAGACCCTCTAGAGAACTCTGGCTCCACTTGCAGGTTGAATACAGGTACTGCATTCAACCATGCAAGTCAATGGAGCCCAGCTTTCTAATCACAGTGTAATTAGTAAATAGTAAAAATAAAATTAATAATAATAAAAAAAAATAGTAAAAAAAAAGTAAAATGTAAAAATAATTTCCACTGATGTCACTATCAGGGGAACCTTCGAGTTGAAAAAAAAATGTTAAAAATTTTTTTTTAAAAAAAAGGCAAAAAAAAAACAATATATAAAAAAATATATTTTTGTGAGCAAAGTCCTAAATAGCATATTAGCTTAAAACATATTAGCTTAAAACCATTCTCGCATGGAAAGAGTTAAAATACTGGCATATTAAATGCCCATGGGGTGTCTACTTTTAAAAAATGGGGGAGGGATGGCCACACATCTAATTTCCAATGTGGCCTTTTAGTTCCCCCACAAAATGACAAACCCATGCATGTGGGGTATCACTGTACTCAGGAGATGTTGCTGAACACATATTGGGGTGTCATGTGACAGCGGCATATACCAGGAGCTGTAAATTCATACATAAAATAGGTGTGTGTGGGAAAAATACACACACAAAAATACTACTGCAAACTTTGAAAAAATGCTGGTGGTAAAATGTGTGCATGCAAAGAGTTAAAGTACCAGCATTTAAAATACCCTGTGGTGTCTAGTTTTCAAAAATATATGGGTTTATTGGGTACACTGAAATGGCCCGGTTCAAAGATGTAGATTCTTCTAAGCTGGCTTTCAGTGTGGTAGAAAGATGTGTCATTGCAGCTTGTGACTTTTTTATGTTCAATTTGAAATTAGAATAAATACTGAATAAGTTAATGTCACCCATCAGGCGTTCAATTGAGGTTAATGGGTCATACAGAGTTAATAAGATGTTGCCCGCGTATAGGGAGATTTTGTTTTCCAAATCATCAATTTTTATACCTTTGATCTCTTTATTGGATCTGATTCTATTCGCTAATGCCTCCAAGATAAGTATATAAAGAATTGGAGCCAGCGGACAACCCTGTCTAGTCCCGTTATTTAATCTAAACCAATCAGATCTGAAGCCTTGCCCTGCTACCGTAGCAGTGGGTGTAGTGTATAAGGCCATAACTGCTCCAATAAAACCTTCACCTAATCCAAATACCCTCAGGGTCTATTCTAAAAAGGTCCAATTAACCCGATCCAAGGCCTTTTCTGCGTCCAAGGCCAAAAAGATCGAGGGGACTCCGTAATTTGAAACGTATTCTACTAGGTCGATAATCTTGCGAACATTGTCATTAGACACAGTTTTGGGTAATCTCGGCAGTATGGAATCTATCAAGTATTGTCTCATCAGTTCCTTATCTTTAACCTGACCAGGAATATTATAAAGAGTTGAATAAAAGGCGCCAAATGCCCTCCCAATATCAGCTGGACTAGAAAGATGTTTATTCCCATCTATAATTTTAAATATTCTGGTTTTCTATTTTTTAATTGATTAGTAAGCTGTTTCTCTGCACGATTCCCAACATAATAGAATTTTTGTTTTAACTTAATCAGATTATAATTTGCTTTACTTATTAAGTGTTCTTCAATTTCCTTTTTAATTTTTGTCATATTCCTGATATCTTGTTGGTCCTGGGTTTGAGCGCTCTTTCTTTTTAGGTTTCTTTCTCACAATTCCCACTGAAAATCAAATTAATGGAAACCCAAGTACTATTCAAACACCGGAAAAAAAATCTCCAAATTCTCCGGGATCATAGTACATCCACATTATTGAGGAGCTATACGAGATTATTATGTTAATATTAAAGAAAGTAAAGGGAAGGGGAGAGAGGGAAAAAATATATATATTTATACATTCTGAGAATTTTTATTTTTTTTTAAAACTTCTTTTTATTTAAATTTTTTTCTTTTTTACGTTTTCTTTGGTTCGTCACGATAAGGATACAGAAAGAAAGAAGGGGGGGGTCACAAAAAATGCAGTATCAGATCCATGGTAAATTTCAAATGACAAACATATGCACACAGGGCATGTGAAGGGGTACAGTGCCAACACAACATGAATGTCATATAATAAATAGAAATAAGAATATGTATAAGTTGAGGATATGTAGCAAAGAGAACGAAAAGCATGAGTAGTCCTCAACATTTGAGGAGAATGACATAGTATCAAGTAGAGGGCCACAAAAAGGAGGTGAGATGGTAATGCGTGTGTCAGCAATATGGTTAGGTGCAGAGGTTCTCGTCGCGAGGTAAATATGACAGGTAAATATGACACTATGTATCCATTGACGTGAACGCGTATAAATGTAAATGTAAATGAAACAGAACATAACAAACAAGAACAGATAAACCCTCTGCTCATCCTGCGTGGTGGTAAATAAAATAAAAAAAAAGGGGGGGGATTGCCCGTTATTAAACACCATGTTGTGTACAGCGACAGAACCTATGCAGGTACAATTGGAGTTCTGCCTCGAAAAAGTTGGAGACTGTACCACGAGGTATGTTGGAAAGCGGATCGGATCAACAATTGTGTGTCTGTTTTCAATGTGGAAATGAATGTGCCCCAACTGTCAAAAAAATTTACTGGTGGATTTTTCTTTTGTCAGCGTGGCATCTACCCAATCCATCCGAAATAGGTAAAACAATTTGTCTTGGAAAAGAGTGAGAGTGGGTGGTTGAGGTCGGATCCAGTGGTGAAGTATACATTTACGGGCCACAGCAGTAACAATATGTGTGAGTTTTTTAGAAGAACGACTAGTAGGACCAACCATACCAAACATCGCCACCTCAGGAGATAGCGGGAACGATACAATCTTGTGGTTCAAAACAAAAGTATGTACTTGGGACCAGAAACTTTGAATTAAAGGACATTGCCAGAAGCAGTGAAAGGAGTGTGCGTTTTCAGCATTGCATTTAGGACAATTAGAGGATGGCCGCAAACCCAGTTTATGGAGCCATTCAGGAGAAAAGCATACATCATGAGTTATTTTATAAGCCATTTCCTTATATGTCGCCACTGGCAGAACAGAGGAGGCGGTAACGGTAGCTTTACATATGTCATCTCTGGTAACAGTCGGTATGTATTTTGTCCATCTGTCCAGTCCACCAATCTTGTCAGTCGAGTCACATGTAGATCGAATAAACTTATATAAAAAACTGATGGAAGGTGTATGTTCTCTGTGTTCGTAAATGTGTCTGTTATACATTCTGAGAAATTTCTTTAGCATCTTCAGAATATACAAAGAAAATTAAGAGCATCTAAGCCATAGTTCCGACATTTAAAGGGGTTGATCACAGTATCAGATAAATATATATATATATACCCAAAGGAACCCATTAATTTTAACCATTATCATGTTATATTAATCCACACATAAATAATGTTCCATTAACTGTATTAAACTAATAGTACAATATAAAGATAGTTTATATAAATCTTTCATATCAGACCTTAAGTCAGTATCAATATCTCTAAGATAATGAATATTATCTGGTGTCAATAAAGCAATTGCTTAGTATAATACATAGTTTGGGTATATTGGTACCACCTCAAAAATCAATTATTTCAATCAATTAACTTTGATTATATTGATAATATAAAAATTAAAAATTAACTTAAACTGGCCCTCCTCCATTTCTCCCATAAGAATTAACAATAGAAAGATTTTAATTATCCACTGTTTGTTAGCATCTAAATTATTGATCACACGGAATTGGAAGGAAATTAAACCTTTCCCTTGGTTTCAGTTAAAAATCAAATACTATTTCAAATGGAGAAAGGCCTAGGTTGGATAACCTGTGTGTCTCAAACTAAAAAACATAGAACTAAAGGTTTGTATCAGTAAACTGAGGAATATGGAATAAAATCACTAGAAATCGAGAAAGCAGAACAAAACATCCAACTTAATGTGTGTGTTAAGTTAAAAGCAGTATTCTATTTGGTATTATTATTATGTACGCCATTTATTAATAAGAATAAATGCTTTTTGTATGTTTTTGTATAACCAGAAAATAAAAAATTATTATTTTTTTAAAAAAAAAGTCAGTCATCATTTTTTTGTTTGTGAATTAATTTGCTGTTTAGTGAAAAACAGTAGTACGCATTTTGACTTTCATAAAACAAATACTTGAGGGTTTGATACTTTTTGATTGCCATACTAGGCACCTTTAGACCATACTCCAGTAAATACTGGCATATTAGAGAGTAGAGACATAGAAACTAGGAATCCCGGATCACTTCCTGATCATTATGCATGGCAAACAATAACTCATGAGCAGGAATATTTCAGCAATTGCAACACAGCAAATACATCTCAAACAATGTCACTGAATGGTGCCTTCAAATGTCAGCATCTGAGAGTACCTTTCTCACAATGTAATATTAAAAAATATCTACCAAGTTCCCTGTTTATAAAATAAACAGACAAAACTAGTGTAGATGTTTAACAAATTGAATATCACAGATTTGTTATGTTTTGAACCTCACAAATGTCCCATGCAAGGAAGGAACATTACGATGCAGGGAACATCTGTGATGTCACAGTTGTGTGCATTTTAGTCCAAGCTAGGACAGCAGTTCACATAGCACTGAGTGATTTCACGAAGTGAGGTCTGATATATTTTATCTTGAAAACTTGCTAATGCTTGACAGGAAGGGTTTGGTCTAGTCTGGGTCTCATTTAGTATCACACGCTTGTATTCGTTTAGGATTTACCTTTTTCTCATCAGTTTAGTTTGTTGGAAGCTGTGACAGATAAGGGGTAGCAAAACCTTGGTAGAACCACAATGTCTATGTTGTCCAAATAGCACTGGGCATTTAGCATTTTAGGCCTGGTTATTCCACATTGTGACTGTTATAGTGGTTAATCAGGCCCTGTATTCAAAGAACTTACTTGGGTCAATAAACTAGCACAATGTTTTGATGCTAAAAGCATAGAAACATAATTTTTATAGCACTATCCTTTCAGATTTGCTTTCCATGATAATATTGTTTTTAAAATAATTTGTATAGTATGTTTTATTGGCACTGGAAGGATTCTAAAAAATATTTGAAGAACATCCATATATTTCTCCCATAGGTCCTCTAAGATGTGACCCCTCGCCCCACTTTATATGATTACTCCTCTTTCATACTGTTTAATTTTTAGAAAGTTCTTTAAATGATTTTGGTCATTAAAATATCATTGTATTCCAGAAAAAAATTGTGAGATGATGGAGGAGAAAAAAAGAGCCAGCAAGAGGTCTTTTTCAGAATACAGGTCAGTGTTTTATAGTGAAGCAGGTCCTTTATAGAGAGGCAGGACTTCTGTGTGATGCCCATTGTTTAAATATGATCTGTGATCCAAACCTACATGAAAATATCAAACACTTTATTTTATACTGTCATATTAAGAGGATTATATTAGCAACACAATATCTCTAACTTTGAAATCTAAAATTACAGTACAATCTTGTACAAAATTACTAATTAAAAAGCTGATAAATTAATCAGTACTGCAACATTAATATAAAAACTTGTGTAAATAAAGAAACAGACATCTACACAACTTTAAAATAATAATTATGATTTACAATTAAGGCTCATGGGTCTTATAATTAGGTGTTTTCAGCTAATTATGTGAAAGGGTTTATGAAATGAATGGTGGTATGATACATTCCTGATTTCTATGCTATAGAAGGTGCTATAAAAATGATTTCTAAATCAATGATCATTTAAATCCCTGTGTTTCTGTTGCAACACTCTTAACTGTATTATTTTAACATGAAATATATATAATACAAACGTCTTCATCTATGTTTCATCCCCTTCAGCATGACCATGAAGCAGGTAACATCTGAAGTGGAACCTCTTCCCAAAAAAAACAAAATAGGCTTTGGGAAAAAGAGCATGTGGAGACAACGTGAGTTCCAAACTTTATATTATAACTGATAAAACACAAACCAGAAAATTTCACTCTGTTCATAGTAAAAATTGTAATGGTTAATATTGATGTTAACCTGTGTTTTAGTTCTTAAACAGATGTTGTTTACATTGTTTCTTTTCATTCTACCTTCTCCTTCTAAATTGAAAAGTATTTAATCCTATTCCCTTATTTCTCTCATCCAGTTCGGCAAACAGTGGAGCTGAAGCAAGCCACCAAATGGTTTGGGAGGTGGAAGTTTGACCACCAGGTGAGCCCTAATAATTTCTCATCACAAGTTAAGCATACATCAAAATCTGACTTATTAAAAAAGCCAGTATTTCAAAAACAAGTCCTTTGTGCAGTAGATTTACTTATATTAGGTTTGGAAATTAGTGTCAGGAACTGTATTATTTTCCCTTTGTGATAAAGGTAATTGTTTGAAAGTTTTATCTAGAAGAATAAGTTTACAACTCCTAAATATTAAGTAAGGTGCATTGATCTTATAGAGGATTAAGTACGCTATAATTGTCAAATGTTTAGTTTAGATAAAGATGAATTTATAATAATGATTTATTTTTGTATAAGATCAGGGAGTGCCTGTTGATTTGTGCAAACCTCTTTTGCCATTTAAAATATATATATATTTAGATATTATAATAATTAGTAGTTAATAATGCTAAAACATGTTGAATCATTGCAACTTTCTGTGTTTATTTTATTTCAGTAAGAGGATCCTAATTCTGTGGAGCCATGTACTCCCCAAAATGATGCCGTTGCGGAAGAACTGGATTGTGGGAGATAGGCCTGCTCATCGTATTTGTTTTACAGACTACATGTTGCAAATAAAAATTTTAAAAATCCTTAGCTCACTACTATTTATTATAGCCTTCAGTATATATAAAAAAGAAAATCAGAGGGCAGCGATTAAATCCCGGATGTTTGAGCCAGCTGCACTTGCAGAAAGCAAAGAAAAGTAGCTTCTCATTGGAAATTTAGTTCCTAACAACGTCCAAAGAGTATGTCATCTGAAGAGACACTACTAATATTCTGCTAATGGGATAAGCTTTAATATAGGACCTAACAGTACATTGCTAAGGCTGGAGGGCAGAAAGTAGATACAAGACTGATTAATGCTTTAGGATTCTGCTTATCGAAGCTACCATAAGGAAACATGGATTATTTGATTTTTACCTTTCTTTAATTCTCTATTTAATAGATATTTACATTATCTAAACATTCATAGTATAAACATTTGAAATTCAGAATATACGTTACTAGAATCACGATGCATAAATTCACACAGGTTTTTACAGTAAATATTTTATTCAGTTTCTCTAAAAGGTGGCAGTTTGAAAGACTCTTAGGAGCGATCAAAAGGGTCCCCTGACTTTTTTGTGTTGTTGAATGCATCTATATAGAGGTTCCACACAGAGGTCAGCAACTCTGGCTAAGCTTGATCATTGATCGCCCCCAAGTACCTTTTTATTAACTGCCGGGCTCTGTCATAATTAAAAGGCATATAGCAGATTGTGGGGGGTGGAGCGATGACGTAACACGCTAACGTGTTGCGCGCGCGGCGTGTAGAGCCTAGGGCGCGAAAATGCACGGCGCAATCCGGCGACTAACCGTCGCTGGCTCGAAGTGGTCCGGGGAGAGGCGGTGATCGGAGAGGGGTGACTGAGCTGAGGTCTGATTGAGCTGTCCTCGGAGCAAACATCGCAAACGGAGGTGATTCTGAGCCTCTACTTCGGCTGCTAGACTATTTGAACTGCCGCGAACATAACTGCGGCTAATCTGCCTAGCAACAGAGATCAACTTTATTGTTCCGAATTGGCGGCATACATGAACATATGAATATTAGACACTGGATAATTGAAGAGGTCCCCTACAATAGTATCAGTTACAAGATAAAACGGTATACTTACCTAAAATTTATTTTTGAAGAGATTGGAACTGAACAAACTGAACAAATCTCTACGAACTGAAAATCAAGACATTTTTTCAGATAAGTTGAATTTATATATATATATATATATATACAAATATAATATCATATATTTCTTTTTTTTTTTTTTTTCTGACAACTGTAAAAATTTTGCTGATATCAAATACCTATATGCTGATTGGCTCAATTGTGGTGCTATGTGAATATGTGTTATGTGAATACTCACAATATAAGTTAAATATCTATACTTACCCGGACCATATGCCGTCTGATGCTATTGTGGTGTTAAACGAATATGTGTTTCGTGAAAATTGGAAATCTACAATATACGCTGAGAAATTATATTGGATGTTGGATTAATTTTACATAGACATCCCCTCCTCAGGAAAAGGGGAAAGGGAAAAGGAAAAAAAAAAAAGATATAACATTAGGGTCAATCCCTTAATGTGATATAAAAGGGGGACACTTAACATAGAGCTCAAGCAAAACCGGGAGCCACACTACTTATTGACTCTAAAATGGCGGCAAAAAACCCGACAGATAAGCCCCAAGAAGAGATAAAAGGGACGACAAAAAGGATAAACCTGAAAAAAGATTATCTTTTTTTTCACCACAAACATCTAAAATTGACATTGAAAGACCAGAATTAGATCACACGTTGAACAGATCAAGCTCTGGAGAGGAAGACCAGTATAAAATAAAGGCACCCACAGGTGATATTACTCCTCTAATCCAAGAACAACTTAAAATGGCTTTAGACCTTCAATTTGAGAGGATAAAACATGAAATACAAACGCAGATCCAGGATTTGAGAACTGATCTTTTGTCAGTAGCATCACGAGTCAAATTAAATGAAGAAAAAATAGAGCATTTACTAACACAAGACCTGATACAGCAAGACAAGATTAAACAAAATAATATCAAAATAGAAGCATTAGAACTAAAGCTGGCGGATTTTGAAGATCAGGCACGGCGAATGAACTTGAGAATAAGAGGCATATCAGAATCCTTTGTAAACGATAAATTGGACCGATTCCTTAAAGACTTTTTTTTAAAAATGGGGGTAACTCAGGAAGGTAATACTCCTTTATGGGAACGCTATCACAGGCCTATAAAACCTTCAGCACTACCAGCAGATATACCCCGCGACATCTTGATGCGTTGCTCAAATCTTCAAGTACGAGACAAGATTTTGAAAACATCTAGACAAAGCCCGCTATCAGAGCCTTACCAGAATATCAAAATATTGCCAGATTTGTCATTTCTTACACGAACAAAGAGACGGGAATATTCTCATCTTACTGAAATTTTGAGGAGGAATGCGATCTGGTATAAGTGGGCATATCCAGTAAAAATTATCTTAACGCATGAATATAAAGTGCGAACCTTTGATACACCAGCAAAATTGGACAAATGGCTACAAGAAGAAAAAATCCAGTAACCTAAGAAGAAAAAGCAAGGAAAAGAATAAAAAAAATATATATGTATATAACAAAAAGGACTTTGATTAGAAATACATATTTACTTATTTATTTTAATTATTTCATTTATATTTTATCTTTTTTTTGTTTTTTTTTTTCCTAATTACTATTGTAATTGGTTTTGCACATAATATAGAGTTGTCACCAATAAGTTATAATATAAATAGTATTTTGATTAATACACTTATGTAATGATGAGACACTAAGATAACTAAACACACAAATCTAATACATACTTATAGACCCAATATAGGACATACGGTATATTACAATATACACTTGTCCCATAATAAGATCTATATATCGATAGCTGACTATTGCGTCCTAAGGAGCAGTATTAGTGACCATGAACAATGGGAAATTATCATAATATATAAGATATTACCTCTAATAGAATCACGATGAATCTCGAAGTCTCATTCATCTCATTTCTTTGGGGATTATTAAAGGGTAACAAGTAATATATTCATAAATCCACACTAATACACATGTTTAATAATTATTATTATAGTTTTTTTTTTTTTTTTCTTGGGGGGCTACTAAAGGGAGTTAAATTAATATATTGACATATTTATAATACACAAATATTTAACTTTCGCTTTTGGGAAAGTAATTAATTAGTCTTGTACACTATATGGAATTGTCACTAAGAGTTTAAAATATATAATTTATTTTTGTCTAGCATGAATATGAGTTTTCGAGATACTAAGATAATTATACTTATAAATTTAGGATTGCGTAGCATATGATAGATTAATATAGTACATAGGGTACAACATAATACACATACATTGCACAATAAGATGTAGATTTTCGATAACTGGTTAGTGCCCTTTAAAGAGCAACATTAGTGACCACGAATAATGGAAAACAATCACTACACAGAAAACACTTCACTTAATAGAGTTAGGAGGAATTCATTTTAAAGGATGACAGAGGGTACATATTTATATACTTATTTATACACACACACATATATCTATATATACCAATGTGTATATATTTTATTTTATTTTTTATTTTTTATTTTTTATTTTTTTTCTTTCCTCCTTGGGGGGCTACTAAAGGGAGTTAAATTAATATATTGACATATTTATAATACACAAATAATTAATTCTCGCTTTTGGGAAAGTAATTACCTTAATTAGTTTTGTACACTATATGGAATTGTCACTAAGAGTTTAAAATATATAATTTATTTTTGTCTAGCATAAATATGAGCTTTCGAGATACTACGATAATTATACTTATAAATTTAAGATCGTGTAGCATATGATAGATTAATATAGTACATAGGGTACAACATAACACATATATACTGCACAATAAGACGTAGATTTTCGATAACTGGTTAGTGCCCTTTAAAGAGCAATATTAGTGACCACGAATAATGGAAAATAATCACTACATAGAAAGCACTTTACTTAACAGAGTTAGGAGGAATCTATTTTAAAGGATGACAGAGGGTATAAATTTATATATTTACATATACATATATATCTTTTTTTTTTTTTTTTTTTTTTTCTTTTTTTCCTCTCTCCCTTCGCCTCTCTCTTGCTTAGATAAATATTAATAGCCTATTAAATAAATAACATTAGCCCTAGATTCTAAAAGCCATAGTAAAGATGGCAATATTTATCCGCATTAAAAATAGGGGGATACATTGCGGATATAAGTGGGGACATCAGGGGATGCCCCACTTATCATTTTGTTGTCTTTTAAGTGTTGAATGTTTTATATGTGGATTTATATCTCTGTTTTATATCATATTACTAGTACGGGACGCTACTGGGGTCACATAATTTTAGATCTAACAGATATGATAAGATTCGGCACAATAAATACACAGGGTCTCAATTCTGTTCAAAAAAAAGATATAGTACAGCAGAGACTCTGGAAAGAAAAAATAAATGTCTGTTTCCTTCAGGAAACCCATTGGCGACTTATGGATAAAAATGATTTAAATAACCAAAGATTCCCCTTCTCCATAAAAGCATCACTGAAAACAGATAAAAAAAGAGGGGTGGCTATTTTTTTTTCCAAAGGATTAGACTTGAAGCTTAAACACGCAGAAATTGACCCCGAGGGAAGGTTTATAATAGCAATTGTAGAAATCAACAACACATTATTTACACTACTTAATGTATACGCGCCTAATCACTCCCCAGTTAAGTACTTGATTAAACTATTAGATAAAGTATTGAAGGTAAAACAAGGCCTTTTAATATGGATGGGCGATTTCAATTGTGTTTTAGATCCATGCTTAGATAAGGTGTCCCCTACAGGACTTACTAAAGATCGAAATCTTCTTCTACAAGCCCAAAGATTTCAATCGTTATTAAAAAAACATGCATTATACGATATCTGGCGAATTTTCCACCCGACATTTCACATGTTTTTCCAAATCATATTGTGCATATTCTCGCATAGATTTAATATTGGGGGATAGTAACTTGGCGCTCAAGGCAAAAAATTTAAAAATACACGAAATCACATGGTCAGATCACAATTTGGTCACAATAGATATCGACGAGACCATGGGAAAATGGAGAGCAGATTGGAGATTAAATCCTAATCTAATGAAAAAAGGGGTCGATATTGAACACATAAAGAAGATAACAAAATACTTCTTTATGGAAAATGACGTAGAGAATACAACAGCTTTAAATTTATGGTGCACCTACAAAGCTGTTATTAGGGGACATTTCATTAAATTGGGTGCCTATGTGAAGAAAAAATCAGAAGCGAAATTGTCGGACCTGTATATAACCTTGTTCCAACTAAATAAGCTTAATAAACAGAAACCTACTAAATTTAATACAGATAGAATCAAAATAATAAAGGATAAGATAAATTCCCAATTATTAGAAAACACCAATAAAGCTCTAATGATTTTGAACTCTAGAAGATACTACAAAGGAAACAGGGCTGACAAAATGTTGTCTAATCAACTAAAGAAGAGAAGGGAAGATAAGATTATATCTAAAATCCTATTTAAAGGAAAAACACTATTAGCACCCAATGAGATTGGACAGGCCTTTAATCAGTTTTATGAAGAATTATATAACTTATCACCTAAAGCTACAGAAACCAATTTAAAAGAATATTTTTCGGAAAGATCGTTCCCTAAACTCTCTAATCAGACTATAGACAGTTTAAACGAAAGAATAACTTTAGAGGAAGTACAAAGAGAAATCGGTAGACTAAAAGAAAAAAAATCCCCAGGTCCAGATGGCTTTGATGCAACCTTTTATAAAGTGTTCCTGGATGAGATATCTCCATATTTAGTTCGAGCATTCAATGAAGGCATGGATAAAGGGGAACTACCGGAGGAACTCCTACGAGGAAATATTGTACCAATACTAAAAGCAGGGAAGGACCCAGACAACTTAACTAGCTATAGACCCATATCCCTCTTAAACGCAGATGTTAAGATATATGCTGGAATCTTAGCTCAGAGATTGGGTGCAGTCTTGCCACAGTTGATCCATAAGGATCAAGTGGGATTTATAAAAGGGAGATCCGCGGTTAATCATACGAGGGCCCTGGTGGGCATATTCGAAGACAACGCGCAAAAGAATGTTCCCCAGCTGACCCTGTCATTAGACGCTGAGAAGGCTTTTGACAGGGTCAGTTGGAGATACATGGCCGAAACAATGAATGCCTTTGGATTTAGGGGGAATTTTTTACAGGCCATTATGGCACTGTATGGTAAACCTACGGGTAGAGTAATTGGGTCCGGAATAAAATCTAACTGGTTCTCTATCTCAAATGGTACAAGACAGGGTTGCCCCCTCTCTCCCCTGCTCTACGTTCTATCACTGGAGCCTTTAGCGAGAGATATAAGAGCTAATCCAGAAATTATAGGTAGTGGAGAGGGGGAGCTACAAAAAAATAAAGCTATATGCGGACGATGTACTGCTCACGATTAAAGACCCCCTGAACTCATTGAAACAGGTAATGGAACTAATACATCAATATAGTTCCGTGTCTAATTATAAATTAAATATAAATAAGTCAATTGCTCTACCATTTTGTCTGGATGCAAAGCAAAAACAAGAAATAGAGAGAATAGGATTAAGCTGGGCTAATCAATCACTATGCTACCTGGGAGTCAATATCTCAGCTACCCCAAATAATTGGATGGAGATCAATCTCCTTCCCTTGATAAAAGAAACTAATCTTTCCCTTAAAAAATGGCGAAGTTTATATATTTCTTGGTGGGGGAGGATAAATACAGTTAAGGCTTACATTTTACCAAGGTTTTTATATGTGTTTAGGATGATCCCTCTAAATATACCCTATAGTTGGTTGGAGATAATACAGCAATCTCTAAACAGATTTATATGGGGCGCCAGGAAGCCAAGATTGAAATTTCAATTGATTTCAAAGAATAAATTGCAAGGAGGCTTAAGTGTACCCCTTATTCAGGATTATTCACAAGCAGTCCTATTACTACAAGCAGGTATAACCCAGAGAAACGAAGCAATCCAAGAACCTTGGTATAGAGGAGAAATCCCACCAAATTACCCATACAAAAACGTACAATCTCTTTTTTGGATCTCGAACAAAAAGGCTACTGAAATTATGGAACATACAAACAGCTCAGTCTTGAGACAGCTTCTTAAAAATTGGTACTGGATAAAAAATAAGATGGGATTAAAAAATAAGATCATAATGACTCTCCCTATCTCTATTATAGAAAATAATATTGATAATCTAAATTAAAAAATTTGGAATCAAAGAGGTATACTTAAAATAAAACATTTGATCGATGGAGTTGTTATTAAATCTTTTACACAACTTCAAATTGAATTTAAGTTACAGATGGAAGAATGCTATAACTATCTAAGAATCAAGAGTTTCCTTTTAAAATCATTAAAATGGAATTTAAATCCGAAAATTCAAGAGCTTTTAGACTACTTAATGGAAGGAGATATTAAAAAAAAAGCACTCTCAAAAGTCTTAAATCTGATAACGTTACTAAAAAAAGACTATACCCCTGTGGCCATGAAAAAATGGGAGAATGATCTAGGAAGCAAAATAACAATAGAGGATTGGAACAAAGCGTTGAATTTAACCTACAAAAACATACATTGCCTTAATCTGAACGAGTTGCAATATAAACTCATGAACCGTTGGTACTTAGTTCCCTCGACATTAGCAAAAATGTATTCTAACAACATCTCGAATTGCTGGAGGTGTGGGTATTTTAAGGGAGATTTTCTCCACATCTGGTGGAGCTGCCCTACAGTAAATAGAATATGGATGAAAATATCGGAAAAACTTATAAACTTA
>VKOC01047302.1:0-38343 GCA_009364415.1 Spea multiplicata
TAGACTGGTCGTCTGCGGAGGTGGTTCTCGGCTCTCTTCGCACCCCAGCTCTGCCGCCTAGGAGCCGTAGTTGTCTGGACCTCGCCCGCAGAGACTCTCCTCGCCGTCGGGCTTCCCAAGCGCAGCATACCCTGGCTTCTCGTCGCCGAGGTGACATAGAAGAGTAGCGGGTTGTGAGTCTTTGCGCTGTCGCTACCATCGCCTCACCTGTAGTTATTCGCCCCACACTCACTGGACTCTGGTTGGGACCCTCTTGAAAACGTTTTTTTTTTTTGCGCCGTCTTCAGCCTTCCGCTACTGCATGCTCTCCACTCTTCGCACATGTATTTGATTGATACTTTCGCTGCCCTAGTGTCATACTAGCTCCTTTTCCACGGAATGTGTATTCCACATGCCCTGCGCTTATATTTGGGCCTGCCATGATCTCGCCGCATCTCCTGGGCGCGAATCTTAGGATTTTATTATCTTGGTTCTACTGAGCTCCATATGCAATGTTGCTGTTGCTGAATGCTGTGCTTTGGTGAGGGGGGGGTCGGGCGGTTTCTTTTTTTTTTTTTTTTTCTCTGCGCCGTCTTCAGTTCTCTGTTCCGACGCGCTCTCGACGCACTTCTGTGGCTGATATCCTCGCTACCCAGATGCCATTCGTGCCTCCTGTGCACGGTTTATTACATTATATACGTACCCTGCGTTGATGTTCGTGCTTACCATGCTTTTGCCAAATCTACTGGGTGGCTCTTTTCATCTCATCTCATCACATATGCCATGATTCCTGTTGATGCTGCGTTCTATGACGCGGGGGGGTCGGGGGGCTTAGTGGTTATGGTAAAAATTTTCATTTTTATTATCTTTGTACTACTGAGCTCCCTGTGTACTGTTACTGTTCATGCTGAATGCTGTGCTCTGGGATGGGGGGGCTGGGGGGGTTGTGTTTATTTGGGTTTTTTTTTTTTTTTTTCTTTCCGCCGGCTTCAGTTTTCGATACCTACGTGCTCTCAACGAGTATGCCTGACTGATATGATACTGCTGGCCTAATGCCGTGTGAGCTCACTGTGCACGGCTTGCTGTCTGCTCTCATCGTGTACTGCACTTCTATGTATACCTACCATGGTTTTGCCATGTCTACTTGGCGGTTATTTTCCTTACCTCTGTGTTGGTAGGCTCCACCTGCGAGGACTACTTTTGCGCTGCACTCCATGTCATGGGCGGGGGTGGGTAGGGGGGTTTGGGCGCGTTTTTTTTGTTTTTTGTGTTGCCGCCTTCACCTACATGCTCTCGACGCGTTTCCTTGGCTGCTTTTGTTAATGCTGCCCTAGTGCCGGGTGAGCTCCCTATACGCAGATTGCTGTCTGCTCTCTATACGCCCTGCGCTCCTATCTGCGCCTACCATGATTTTGCCACGTCTACTTGGCGGTTATTTTTCTTACCTCTGTGTTGATGGGCTCCGTCTGTAGGGATTCCTGCACGTGTTGCAATCTGTGTGCGGCTTGGGTGGGAGGTTTGGGGGGGGGTTGTGGTTATTGGGGTTAATTTATTTATTATTTATTTTTAACCTCTTTTTTTTTTTTTTTTTTGCTACCCTTGGCCTCTTGCCTCTTATTGAGAGTGCTCGACAACGTTCGTGGGTGTTTCGGCACTTCAGTTCGCACTTGGTGACGTGCGATGGTTATTATTACTAATGTTGCTCTTGTTCACATGTTATCACTGTGCTATGCCTCAAGGTTTCTCTACGGGGCGGTTATTTCCGTCACTCAATTCCCTGGTTGTATGGCCTGTCCATTGATCTTCACCCCTCTCATTCTTCCCTCTCTTCGCGGTTCTTCTGATTTCTTATTGGCCTGCGAGCGGCGGCCCTTCTTGGGCTCGTCTCTTTTCTCCTTTTTCCCTTTTCTTCTCTTCTGTCTCTGGTTTCCTCTCTTTTCTTGTCGGTCGGCTCCTTCCCCCTACACGATTTCGCCCTTCAGTTACTGGGTGTGGTTTTCCCGGTGGGTGTAGTTAGTGTCTTTCTCCTTTCTCTCCCCCCTCCTCCCCCTTTCCTGCTTCCTTCCGCCTTCCCTGCCTCTTCCCGCCCCGCTTTTCCTCTCTTTGTTCCGTGCCTCCCTCCCCCCCCTTTTTTTTTTTTTTTCCTTCTTCTTTCTCTCCTTTGTTGTCTTAGTTGTTGTTGTTGTAGCGGTTGTTGTTTGTGTCCCTTTCCGTCTGTGTGATGTCCGCGATGACTGCTGGTTTGACTCTGCTCTCTATTAATGCACGTGGTCTGAATACCCCGGAAAAACGCTCCTCCCTTCTACATGATCTCAAGCGCGGGAGAATTGATGTTGCTTTCGTGCAGGAGACGCACTTTTTGAAGTCCAAGGCCCCCAGGCTACTTTCTCGATTCTTTCCCACTGGGTTTTTCAGCGATAACCCTTCTGCTAAGTCCAAGGGTGTAGCGATGCTTTTCTCTAACCGGCTTCCGTTTCATTTGCTTGATACTCGGGAAGATCCTGAGGGGAGATTCTTGTTGGTGAAGGGGAGGATTCTGCAGCAAATTTATACGTTTGCCAATGTCTACCTTCCCAACAGAGGTCAGCCTGTTGTTCTGCGCCGTGTCTTTCGGGAGTTGGAGGGCTTTCAGGAGGGGATCCTTGTGCTCGGGGGTGATTTCAATGTGTCTTTACACCCCGCCCTGGATACTTCTTCTGGCACGTCCGGGACTCCTCGTCACGTTCTTCGTAAGATTTCGGATATCCTCTTAGAACACCGGTTACTGGATTGTTGGAGAGCCTTGCATCCTTCCGACCGGGATTACACCTTCTACTCTATGTCTCATCACTCCTACTCTCGCTTTGACTATTTCTTTCTTCCCTGTCACCATGCTTCTCTCTTACGTAGCTCCTCTATTGGGGTCACTACTTGGTCTGATCACGCCCCGGTCCTGCTTTCCTTGCTATCCCCATTGGCCCGCCCCCTGGAGCGTTCCTGGCGCCTCAATGAGGCGATTCTCTCTGATACCGCTGTCGGTGCGGAGGCTCTGGAGGTCCTTCGTCGCTATTTTGAAGAGAACTCGCTCCCTGAAACCCCGTTGTTGACGGTCTGGGAGGCGCATAAGTGCGTGGTCAGGGGTCACTTTGTCAGCGTCTGCTCTCGTCGTAAACGTTTGGCAGCGGCCAGGGTTGATGAGCTCTATGGCGAGATCGCAGAGGCGGAACGGGTTCATAAGTCTTCTGGTTTGGGGGCTGACTTGCAGCACTTGCTTGCTCTGCGGGGTGAATTAGCCTCTATTCTTAACGAGCGGATGCAACGCTCCTTTGCCCGCTCTCGAGCTTTGTTCTATGAACATGGGAATAAACCGGGCAAATACCTTGCTAGGGCTCTTAGGGCGACTCGCAAGTCGGTGTATCTCTCGAGAATCCGCTCCTCTGACGGCCAGCTCCGTTCGCTTCCCTCGGACATCGCTGCCTGTTTCAAGACATTCTACGAAAAGCTGTATGATGTGCGCGGAGGGGGATCGCCTTCGGCACCCCGTGTGGAGCCGGAAGAGGTCCGGCGTTACTTGGAGCGGACAATCTGTCGCACGCTCACTGCAGAGGCGTCTGCCTCTCTTGATTCCCCGATCACGCTCCCTGAAATTTTGCAGGCCCTAAAGTCCTCACCCTCTGGTAAATGCCCTGGTCCGGATGGACTCCCGCTGCGGTATTACTCCACATTCAAGGATCTCCTCGGCCCCCATTTTGTTACTGCCTTCAATTCCATCCTTGCGGGTGGCCACATTCATGACCACACGTTGCTGGCCTCGATCACCCTCATTCCCAAAGAGGGCAAGGATCCGGATCACTGTGGCAGCTACCGCCCTATCTCTTTGCTCAACTCTGATCTTAAGTTGTTTGCCAAGGTTCTCGCCAACCGTATTCAACCTTTCCTGCCCTCTCTGATTTCCTTTCTGTTCGCCTCACTTACGCAAATGGGCTTCGGTCCAGGGCTGCTCACTTGGATCCGCGCTCTTTACTCCACTCCAGCGGCGCGTGTCCGCGTCAATGGTGTCTCTTCTGCCCCTTTCAGGATTAGAAATGGCACGCGCCAGGGCTGTCCGCTATCCCCTCTTTTATTTGTTTTATCCTTAGAACCCTTGTTGCAATCCATCAGGGGTAACCCGGACATCAGTGGTCTATCCGTGGGGGGCACGCACCATAAGGTTTTAGCGTACGCAGACGACCTCCTCTTCACCATCTCTCAACCGCGGCTGTCTCTCCCTATCATCATGCGCGAACTATCGCTTTACGGTGCACTTTCAAATTTTAAGATCAATCCATCCAAATCCGAAATTCTGAATGTTACCTTGCCTTGTTCTGAAGTTCGCTCCATCTCGCCATGCTTCTCTTTCCGATGGAGTGCAGATAGAATTAAGTACCTGGGGACATGGCTCTCCCCTGACTTCTCCCAGCTTTTTCGCTATAATTTCACGCCGCTCCTTGCTGGGGTGCAGGCAGATTTGCTACGGTGGAGATGTCTGATGATTTCTTGGGTGGGCCGCATCAATGTTATTAAGATGTCTATCATGCCTCGTATACTGTACCTTTTTCAGACCCTTCCTATCTCTCTTCCCTCGTCGTTCTTTGTGTCCTTGCGGCAGGCTCTTTTGCGGTTCGTTTGGGGATCTCGGGCCCCTCGTGTCCGTTTCTCCACTCTGATTTTGCCCAAATCTCAGGGGGGCCTGGCGCTGCCTTGCCCTCGTTCTTACTACAGGGCATGTCACCTTCTCCGGATCGTGGAATGGGCCCATGGCCCTAGTCACAAGCAGTGGGTGGCAGTTGAGTCTTGTCTCTTGGGATCCCCTGCTGGTGTGCTGCCCTGGTTGTCGATTCCGACGGCTAGGTCTCTAGCCGCGCCTCACCCATTTATACGGGCCACGCTGGACGTCTGGCATTCCGTGCTCAGGCACACTCGGCTTTCAACTGTTCCCTCCCCTCTGACCGCTGTCAGGGATAACCCCGACTTCCCACCCGGCCAAGGGCAGTCCCTTTTTCCTGCCCTTCCCTCTGATCGAACTGGCAGCATCCGCTCTTATTGGTCGCCTACGGGCCTTAAGCCCCTAAACCAGCTCTCCCCTTCTTCGCCTCCCTCTTTCTCTGATGTTTTTAAGTACGCGCAGCTCCGCAGTTTCTGTTGCTCTCTACCCCGGCAACACAACCTTTCTCGTGCCCTCACTGTGTTTGAGGATCTCTGTGTGGCGCCCTCTTTATTGGCTCATGGTGTTTCCCGTCTATACGGCCTTCTCCTCGACGCTTTTAACCCCGTGCCACCGGCGTTTATGGGTCGTTGGGAATCGGTGCTGCAACCTACCTTCACGCGGCCCCAGTGGGAGAAGATATGTATTCTCAATTACCGCTGTTCCAGGAGTGCCAGAGATCAGGAGATGTCGTATAAGTTGCTGGCCCTCTGGTATCGCCCTCCTGCCCTACTCTCTACCTACCGCCCCGATGTTCCTAACCGTTGTTGGCGGTGTGACGCCACCCCAGGTTCCCTCCTTCACATTTGGTGGGAGTGTCCGAGTATTGTCCCTTTCTGGACTGCTATCCATTCTACGCTTCACCGCTTCGCGGACTCGGTTCCCCCTCTTACTCCGGAGTGTTTTCTCCTTTTCCATGTGCCCCATTCCGTCAAGTGTTTTCGGAAATCGGTACTTTGCCACCTGTTGGTGGCTGCTAAGGCTTTAATCCCTCTACACTGGGGCTGTCCTGCCCCCCCCACGTTCGCTGAGTGGGTGCTCAGGGTGGAGCGGATCCGGGCCCTGGATGAACTTCATCATGTTGCTTCTGGGAGTATGGAGCGGTATCAGGCCACGTGGTTCTATTGGCTGTCTTTCGTGAGTGACCCTGTTATTCGTCCTTTATTGGAGTGATTTGTGTAATGTACGTCTTTGTTGTCTTCTTTTCTCCTCTTTCTTCCTCTGTCTCTCTTTGTCCTTGTCTTGTAGTAGTAGTTTTTTTGTTCGCTCCCCCCCCCCCTTTTTTTTTTTTTTCCTGTCCCTCCCTCCCTTGGCCCCCCCCCTTCCAGTTCTTCTCTGCCCTTTTTTCTTGCCTCTTCCTTCTGGTCTGCTCTGCGCCTCCCTGCCGCATGTGCGCACTTGCGTTGCCTGTTGGTTGGGCTCGCGATACACTTCCACTTTATCCTGCCCTTACAGCATGGACTTGCTCCACCTCTGAGCGCCTTACCATTCCCGGCTTGACACCCGGCATATATTGGGATAATTTCCATTGGTATCATGTGTTACATGCCTTCTCTTTCGTACGAGCTCTATATCATTAGTGCTTTTATGGTCCCGCTCCAGCGTGGGTCCGAATTTGGACGGGGGATTCAGTGGTATCCCATGATTAGTGCTCTGCCAATAATTCGGTTTGCGTGTCACGCTGTTCACTCCGAATTTTCGTGTGTTCTATGCAAATGTTCACGATTATCATGTATCTGCTGTGGCCGGCTAAATTCGCGGGATGATTCTCCCGCATCGTGTTTCCGGATTGTGGTTCCTTCGCTGTATGGGCACTCCGTGTCTTCTTGCGTGGGATCTGTACATGTACTCTGTTACTGCCCTTCTTTTGTAGCGCGTTGGCGCACTGTATATCGCCTATGTGGATTCTTTTTCCCTCCCCTGCCCCTCCCCTTTTTCCTTTCTGTACCCCTTCCCTGCATTGTTTGGAAAATTACAATAAAATTCTGATTTACCCTAAAAGTTGGCCGAAATAGAAAAAACAAGCATATTTTTTGACCCTTCGATAGCTTACCGTACTAGCATGATCTAATTATATACTATACAGCTAAAGAGACAAATGAATCCACAAATGTATGTGTTTGTATTTGTAAGTCTTTATATATGTACGACTTTATCTTTTTTATCTTTATTATGTTTTGTATTGTATTATGTCCTTTTAATATTTGTACTTTGTTATAAAAAAAAATAAATAAAAAAAAAAACATAATTGACAGGCCAGCAAGTACATGATAACAAACATCAAAGATGTAGCAACAGATGATATACGCTCCCAGAGTAAAAAGAAAAACCAAAGAAAACACAAAACTGATATGAAATCCAAAACGTAATCGGCCCATACAGCTTTGGGCCGTCAGGGGGGGGGTGAGAACTCGTATCGTGAAGAGAAACGACACAGGGAAGGAGAAGTCGTTCCCATACAGGATAGGTGGAGACCTCCAACATATGTAAAAGAGAGAACACAAAAAAAAAGGGCCCCATGTGGGCAGCGAAACAAAAATAACATGACTTATGTGGAAATATTTGTGTGTGCAGGCAAGGGAAGTTTGACGGGACAAAAAAAAAAAAAAAAAAAGGGAGGCATGTCCTCTGCCTCGCAGAAGAAGTGAGAATGTAACAGGACATAATGTGGCTGTGTAGGAGTTGCCGTGAAGTGCAGGACATAGTTGTGTAGAAGTATGTTCAGTACGTCCCCAGCACAGGATCGAACTCACAGAGACATGGAGCCACAGGGATATGAGATATCGCAAAGTGTGGGAGGGAAAAGTAAAAATGTCGAGTAGGGTGGCCTGCAGGCCCGAAGGGGCTACATAAGGGCCAAGACACAGGCCTCCGGGGAAACATAAGTAGTATCGTGTCTAGTGTGGTGTCAAAAGCAAAAACATTTGAAAAATAAAAAACAAAAATAAATAAATAAAAAAACCAAAACGGGTTAAAGGATAGTGAAAAGCATCGGATCTCACCACAACAGTCCAGAAACAGTTCTCCGAAGGCGTGGAAGGAGTCGATCAAGGCGCACAACCCAATACCGAAAACCAAGCAGAGAGTTGAGCGAGAGTCCAAACCGACCGATGACCTGAGAGGAACAACAGTCGAGGTCTGAAGTAGTCCGCATTGGTTGTCTGACGATGGAGAACGTCCAGAACATAAAAGTACAGCATCCGTAAGTGTGGCATCGGGCAAAAAGGATGGAACAGCGGAGTGAGCGATCCAGTTGAGATGAGGCGTCAGCAGCAAGTAGATGCACATCGGAACCAAAAGGAGTTGAAAAAAAGAAAAAAAAAAAAAGTGGTTCACGGTGAAGAAAACTTCCCGGGCGACCCTAGACCGTAGCCTGCAGATAGGTAAAAGGTGCATCGGAGCAGTTCACATGTGCGTAGGAGACCGTTTGGAGTGTACTATATCCCATTCACGGGCAAACCGCTTGGGGGGAGACTTGGTGGGAGGGAGCGGGTCCCGCACAGAGGAGAGTTGTGGAGGAGCTTCAAGCAGGCCCCAATCAGTGAGCAATCAAGAGCCCGCGGCTGGCGTTTTAACCTGGTGCGTGGTGCCATCCCTGGTGATGAGGAGGCGGGTAGGATACCCCCAGCTGTAGGGAATTTTGAGAGCCCTGAGCGCCGCAGTAACGGGTAAAAAAGCCTTACGTTGTTGCAGAGTGTATTGAGAGAGATCCTGGAAGAACTGCAGATCCCGATATCGCTCCGGGAGAGCAGATTTGTATATTGTCTTCTGCATAAATTTATCTTTGAGCTCGTAGAAATGAATCCGAAGGATGACATCTCTCGGGGGTGATCCTTGCAGCGGTTTAGGACGAGGCAGCCGATGGATACGATCAATTTTGACCTCCTCCGAAGCGGGAAGCTCCAACACCGAACGAAACATCGAGGTGGCAAAGGTAAGTAGATCCTCCGAGGCTACGTCTACAGGTATACCGCGGATCCGCAAATTATTGCGACGAGAGCGGTCCTCTAGATCGCTAAGTTTGAGGCGCAGAGAGTCCACTTCATCCTGCAGAGAATCACACGTGTCGACCACAGAGTTGTGGGCCGTCGTGAACTCCTCCATCTTGTCTTCAAGATGCGCAGTGCGGCCTCCAAGTTCACTGATGTCTTTCTGTATCTCCGAGAGAGCGTCCGTCATATCATGTCGAAATTTCAGGCGCATCTCGTCCAGCAGCAATTTCATAGCGGAGACAGTTAGGGTTTGACGATCTGGATCTTCCGCCAGGGGTGAAGGAGAACACTGAGGAGGAACAACATCATCCAGGCCTTGCGAGGCGTCTGAATCCTCCTCTCCATCTTGGATGACCGGCAAGGCGCGGGAAGACGTCTTCCTCCGTGATTTGGTCTCGAAAAAAGTAGGTATGTTGTGAGTAGACGATTTTGCCTTGCCCGCAGACATCTTGATAGCGAAAAATCATAAGTCAGTACGGAAAAAAGAAATAAAAAGGGCCGTTGTATGAAATTGTTGGAGGAGCTCCACCACCATGTGTCCTACTCCATTGCTAGCCAAGCCACGCCCCGTCACTTAACAATAATGAGCATTTGACAATGGATACTCTCGTGAATTTACAGAAACAGGCAAGCACTCAGACTCACAGAAAATGGGAAAACTTAGGCTGTAAGCAAGAGAATGATGTTTGGAAACATGAGGATGGTAGATTGTGTGCACCCCCAGTTTTGTACCCTGTTTTGGCAAACATATCTCATCTCCCCTCTCATATTTCCAAAGGGGGAATGATTACCACTGTCAATAAATTCTGGGTTGCACCAGGTTTTCCACAATTCGCAACAGATTGGTGTGCAAAATGTATGATTTGTGCAAAGCACAATCCGGGTAAACTGACTAAGGTACAGATGAAACACCTTGTAAGACCTGATTACCCATTTCAGAGACTACATATAGACTACATTCAGTTACCTAAGTGTGGTGTCTATGAATATGTCCTGGTATGTGTGGATATGTTTTCCTCTTGGGTACAAGCTTGGCCTGTCGCCAAGGCGACAGCGGCAGTGACAGCTAAGAAACTGATAGCTGAAATTGTGTGTAGATACGGTCTACCTGAGACTGTGGAATCGGATAGAGGGACACACTTTACTGGACAGGTCTTTGCAGAGATGCTGAAAGGGTTACAGATTAACCAGCACCTACATACTCCATACCACCCACAAGCATCAGGGAAGGTTGAAAGAGCAAATGGTGTCTTGAAAAATAAAATAGCTAAGATCTGTGAGCAAACAAAACTTACTTGGGTACAAGCCTTACCTTTAGCTGTTTTTGCAATAAGGCACACTCCAAAGGGAACCCATAAACTTTCACCGTTTGAGATTCTGTTTGGCAGGCCACCTCTAACAGGCCTTTTCTTTCCACAAGAGCTACATGGACAGTACGCTTCTTTAACAGATTATGTTATACATCTGCATAAACAACTGACTAATTTGCATGTCAAAGTCTTCTCCTCTTTACAAGATCCACAAGAAACGACCGGAACTCACACCCTACAACCTGGAGACTGGGTAGTGATACGGAGATACGTGAGAAAACATCTGGAACCCCGATTTGATGGCCCACACCAGGTGATACTGACCACACCCACCTCAGTCAAGGTGGAAGGGAGGCTTAATTGGATCCACGCCTCCCACTGTAAGAAAGTTCAGGTCGGTGATACAAGCCTGTACCAAAAGGGTGAGGCCACTCGGGACAAGGAGGATTGAAAGATTTTCAAAATGCATGTGCTGTCTTGCTTGCTCTTTTGTATACTATGTCATCTACAGGTACAAGGAGTACGGCAGAAAAACTCCATCTGGCTTCTGCACGAACAAACAGCCAAACAGTTGAATACTACCAACTGCTGGATCTGCTCACATGTTCCAGCAAATCACAAAGGAATCCCTTTGATTGGTATCCCAATATCAATGAATGATCTTAACCTCACAGATTATAGTTATGAGACCACAGTAGACACAAAACACACTAATCACAATGCCATCTCAGACTCAGGAACATTCTTAGAAATTGTTGGTATACTCACTCCACCCACCATATGTGTAGGACCCATGTATGTTAATCACACAGATGTATTGCAAGATCACGTAGTCAGCCTACCTAAAGTACATGTCGGAGAGACAGATTGTAGGAACGCTACACTGATATTCAATATGGAATATGTTGAGAAGTTTTAAGATAAAAGTAAAAACTGTAATAACCTATGTTATTGTGCAGCCATGGAAGCACGTTGTGCACCGAAGTGTGCCTGTCCCGACAAAGGAGAACATGACACGTGGAATTGTGAGACTAAACTGTATGATAATATGCAGTGGTTCCAAAGATGGCTGGGAAATCATTCCTAGAGTGCTGAAGCAAGGCTTATACTATCTGTGTGGTAACAGGCCCTACTCATGGCTTCCTATGGGTGCATGGGGTAATTGTACCATAGGGAGAGTTGTACCAGTAATCAGAACACGTACTAATATTACAGCTGCTGATGTTCTAGGTACACGATTTGGAGAGACCAGGTACAGACGAGAGTTATTTACTAAGTCGGATAAAGCCTGGATGTGGTTTCCCTCCTAGACAGGTTGGGGAATTGAACTAGCAAATAAGTTGAACAAATATGCTAGTATTATGGATGGGATAATAAATGAGACTACCAGTTCTATTTATATCCTTAATGAAGAAGTGGCCCAAATCAGAAAGGTTGCCCTACAAAATAGAATGGCCCTTGATTACTTATTGGCAATAGAAGGTGGGACTTGTGCAGTTTTAAATAATACCGAATGCTGTACATGGATAGAGAATTCTTATGACCCCGTGGAAGCACACCTGAATAAAGTAAAAGAGCTACAGCGACAAGCCAGAGATATATCTAAAGAGGGATGGAATCCTTTCTCCTGGATGGGGTCTATCAGAGTCTGGCTTAATAATTCTATTTCTGGCCTGCTGAAACCCATAGTGGTAGTGATAGGATTAATTGTAGTGCTTATTATTGCTTGGAAATTATTAACCTGTTGCATTTCTCGTTGCAGTAAAGACGCTTCATCCACCCTTTAAGAAAGACGACATAACAGCTACAAAATATCAGCTCAGCTCGACCGCCTGATCTTCCTGAACATTCCTCAGTTCCCTGGATGATTGGGTGGTGGACAGCCCCTTTTCTAAAAGGACCCCACAGGTGTACTACAGCAATTTGAGCACCGCTCTAGGAAGAAGATTATGTCCTGAGAGTGATTACACAGTAGGACCCAGAGCGATCCTTGAGCCGTGGTGCATCTTTGGCGAGCTGTTGCTATCCTATTAGATAGATAAGAGTGTGTGAAGTGTGCGAATCCAATAAAGATGTGTGAATGTTTAGATGAAGTGACAACTATAAGGCAGTCAGGAATGGATGCATGCATCTCATCACTCGGGTGATGGGGTTTCTTGGTATGTGTCTTTGTGCCGACATTTGGCTTGATTCTGTTGTGTGTTTTCTGTGTCTCTAATTCGGACTGTTGTACCTTACTCTATACTGCTGTATGACTGTTGTGTTATTATATTTTGATGTGGCTCGTCTACGTTGTATGTTCCATATATGCCATGTCCTCTTTGAATAACAGAAGTTTTAAAAAAAAGTTTTATCCTGATGAAAGTTAGCAAGCTTGTGCCCAGTCATTTAAAATGAGATCAACCTTGAGGCATGGATAGTTAAACAATATTGGGTCACATTTCCCAGGGCCAACCCAAGACACTGTGCTGCCTGGGTCAAAGAATGAAATGCTGCCCCTCCCCAAAAATGTGCATACATGCATTATCTGCCACCCATACACTTGTCCAGAGACTAAAACACTAACACACAGCCAGATACTTACACTAACATGTTCACTTTATCTCTCCATTTTCTTACTATTTCTCCACTTTCCCACTATATATATATCCCAGAATGCTGGGATGTACATGGCCACCATCAGGGGGGTTTAACAAGTATCTGTGTTTAGCCTCCCTGATTTGTCACAAGCTCATTTGTTTACCTTCTAACCTTGCAACTAAGGACTGAGTCCTTGCAACATGTTGTTAGGGACTGGGCCCTCTTGCCACTTTATCCGAGTCTGGAGCCTTGTGAGCTTTGGGGCTCCGTAGCCACTTTTTGGAATTTGAGGTATTCATTTAAGCATAAGGCAATTTGGTTTGAGGAACACGAGGCACTGTCTTAAGGTAAGTATTGGGCCTCAAGATTTCTGATAACAACCCTATTGATGCAACATGAGAAAGTATTACTGGAGACAGACCTACACACCCTTTGCATTCAACCGCCTAATACAGTTGGGCTAGGCGGTTACCCATGGGTAAGCTTTTCCAGCACCATTATGCATAAAGATGTCCCTGGTTATGGACCAGTCTGGGAGCAGGGCAAGAGTATCAATTTAGACACAGACACGCTTAGCAAATAAGAAAACAGGACATCAGTTACTTTTGTAAAAGACAACGTATTGAATTAGTCAGAGAGTTATACAATACCCACTATTTCAAATATATGTGAGACAAATATAATTAAAGCTAAGCTATGGTCACACCTGTCTTTATTATCTTATTAGCATTCTGCACATGTTGTTTTGTCTGTTTGTTTTCCCAGTTACATACCGAAGATGCCTTTGTACTGTATAATTATTTATTTCACATAACTAGTTTGTTCTTGCCAAACCCTAGGTACATTTATTAGATAAATATGTTTGAGAGTGAAGATATCTATTGGTTGCAGATACATAACATGCAGCAGCTGGCTCATGCTTGGTTTGGCAAGTTTGCAAACAATCAAATGCTAAAATGTGTAGGTAATAAATTAGCTAATTAAACAATTGATGTTTAGACATGAGCACAGACACACAGGCTGACAACTAAAAGCAAAAAAAAAAAAAAAAACCCATGGCATACAATGTTTCTATGCAGTAAAATTCTTATTCAGTTGACCTAGGCCTGGGTTACCTTGGACTTAAACACACAAAAGAAAGCCCTGCGCTCAAACTCCCATGGGAGTTTGAGCGCAAGGCTTTCTTTTGTGTGTTTATGTCTCAATTTTGTATCTCACAGCCAGGTTGCTATTGCTGCCGCCCACCCCATGTGGTCCCTATTAAGGGCTAATAAATGTGTAGGGGTTTAGAGAATACCCCTCTTTGTCTCATTAGAGATTTTTACCTTTAGCTCACAGCAGCGAGGTGAATTGTATAGTGTAGGACTCGCCTAAGAGGTTTGCCATGACGTGGCAGGCGAGCTTCCATTTTAATGGCCATTGGAGTGAAACTAAAAACCTCCATTTGTCTATGTAAGCACAGGTGTTTGGGATAGTGCACAGGTAACTACTTTTTGGTGTTTACCTTGGACTTAGACATAAATCAAGTATTTAAAATACTGAAAAAGCACACCGAACCCCAAACACACACACCAGGGCAGGCTCTGCCACACTGACCCCCAAACACACACACACACATACCAGGACAGGCTCTGCCACACAGACACCAAAACATACACACAAGGACAGGCTCGGCCACACCAACACTGTTGTGGAAAAATCAACGTGAAACAGTTGGTCCAAATTGAGTGAGAATTAGTTTATTAAAAGGGCTTACAACGGAGTGATATACAAATAGACATGCACTTAGTGTAACCCGAGAGAGCTCTCCTCATCAAGGTAATGAGGGACTTATTATAGTCTAAATGACGTCAACAACCATCACACACAGTAAGCACAAATTTGAACATAATGAAGCAAGTCTTCTTTATCTCATGGACCAGCAGTTTGGGTGTAGCAGGTCTTCTTATCTTGTGTTCTTGTAGCTTGGGCGCAGTTCTCTTTGTACTTGCAAAAATTCCTTATTGTTCAGTAAAAAGTTCTATAGTATGTAAGCAAAATGCTGGAATTATTTCATTTCTTTAACATTTCTCACCCTTTTGATAATAATCATTATCACATACATATATGTTCCTGACTAGCCTTCCTATTTGAAGTGACTCCTTGGACAGCCCATCACCACCAGTTTGTTCACTAAAGAGGGAGTTTTGTTTCAACTCCCTAATTTCACTTTGCATCATAAATGGCCATCCCTGGATAATGTTTCCACAAAATAATCCGAAAGCTGGTCCTGCATAATGTATAATTTAACAAGCAATGCAATTTTCAAGAAATCTCAAAGAGTTTAAAAATGCTTTATACAGCAGAAACTCACTAGGTTTGACCTTTCCTAATGTAAAGTGAACATTTTATGATGTTCTGTTGGGAGATTGTTCCAAAAATCCACCACCCTCTCACCCCAGGGACCCAAATTAAATCACAGAATGTCCTCCATTCTGCCTGCCACAAAATATTCTCCCTGGGGTTATCAAGCACACCACACTGCAATATGTTCCATGAAACATAGACGCCAGCCACTACCATGCCTCCTCCCTGTCAGAATATATACACACCCTGTGAAAACACAGAGGCTTCAAAAGACACCTATTACTTTAAATTTTGCAATTGTATTGTGACAGAATGACCTGTCATATAGGGCCCCAACGTAGGTAGGAAGGTAGGAACTCCATTATTCAATTAATCCCATCAATAGGATTGCTGCGAGGGGATTAAAGGTTGGGTTGTCTACATAACCTATTTATCGATGTTAATTTATGTTAATGAAGTTCTGTGGATATACAAATCTATGTTTTACAACAATAAACTGTTCATTCCTGCTGTACTCAATTTAAGGTAGTTGTGTCTACTTATTGGGTACACATAGCAGGGTTCCAAGGTGTGCATGCTGGCTGGTACTGGAAGTTATTCCGGGGACAACTGGAGGATATTGGGTGATCTCTGGGAGTTACTACAGCTCTCTTGGTGAACCCGTGACATATATATTTCTTTAATATCAGAGAAGGGGATTGGTGTGTGACTTGGATGTCACCTTGGAAGTTTTTGATTGTGCTTTTTTAACTTCTATGACCTCTGTGAAGGACTCACCCCCCTCCCCCAGTTCCACCACTACAGACATTTACCCTGGCCAAATCATCTGTTTCCCTCGAACTGACTTCGGCCAGTAATAGATGTGATAGAGGTGTGGACCCTATTGTATTATTAATCCCTTTACAGACCCTATTGTCCAAATTAACCAAATTAAAGGGGCGGTTGTGTACCCATTGTATTCCAATAACTGATTGTTTATGTTAATGTTTGCTTTGCATATCTAGCCATATGTGTGAAAAATAAATTTTTTATATACCCTACACTGAGTCTCAGCTAGTGGTTGGGAAATCAGGAAAGAGCAGTAGCGTAATGTCGGCCGCTAGAGGAGCAGGCTCGGTTGGGGAGATCAAGGATCTCTCTCTAACCGGCTTAAAGTCAATCAAGGGAGAAGGAGGTCTGTTATTGCAGACCTCCGATCCTGCTCCCTTGTAATGAGCGGCAACGGCTGCTGTGCATCGGGATTGGCTGTCATATCCCGGCGCACAACACTGAAGCCGTGCCCACCGCCTTCCACGCTCACTGCACAAGAAGGACACAGAAGAAGAAGAGCCAAGAGGAAGAACGAAGAGGAGGAGGAAAAGGAGCTGTAGCGGGAAAAGTGATATAGGAAAGGTAGGAAAACATTGAGTGAGAGTGAGAGTGGATTAGTAAATATTGATTAGTAAGTGGAGAGTGATGGGTGTTATGCTGTAGCCTGTATCATTGCCAATGTATTGTTCAGTATATAATTATGTGAGTTATGCTCTAAAGTTAATCATAACTCCCATGACAATATACTATGCCAGACATTACCTGAATATGAGTATGAGTATATGTATGAGTGAATGAATGTTTGTGAATGAGTGTGTGTGTGATAGCATTAATGTGTAAGTGGAGGGGTAGCATGGCATAAGGAGGCTGTCATCTCACTTCTATCATGCCCAGGTTCCAGCATGTACATCTGCCTGGGCATGATGAGTGATTGCTGTTATTTTAAATATATATATATATATAATTGTTAACAGCAATCACACTCCAGTACATGCTAGAACCTGGGCATGATAGGTGTGTGATTGATGTTAGCAATCACATACTATCATGCCAAGTCAGCTAGTGCATACTGGAATCTGGGTATTCCTAGGCATGGGACTGCTGTTATCAATTATATATATATATATATATATATTATATTATAATTTAGTATTAATTTCAAGGCGAGGGGGGGGGTATTTTTGGTTTCAGCTAAGTAAATGCAGAATTTTCAGTTTCGGTCCAGAATTTTCATTTTGGTGCATCCCTACTACTAAGCCAGACACTGAAGTAGTAGGCCTACACCAAATCAATGTTTGGCTTAGTATATAGTGATAGGGGTTATACTGCATTATTGTTGATGTCTGGCTCAAAGTATAGCAATAGGGATTACGCTGTACCCCCGTCAATTTTTGCCTCAGTATATAGTGATAGCAGTTATGTTGTACCCCCTTCAATGTCTGCCTCAGTATATAATGATAGTGGTCATCCTGTACCCCCCGTCAATTTCTGCCTCATAATATAATGATAGAAGCTGTATATAATGATATAAAGTGTGTGTGTGTGTGGGGGGGTGCCACATACAGGATCTGCCCCAGGTGCCAAATACTCTCGGTACGCCCCTGGGAAAGAGTATATTGTTCCAGGCTAAGGGAGCACAAGTCAGCGGAGGTGGTCGGCCAGACTAGCTAGCTCCAAGACACCATCCTCTCTCATTCATGTAGTATATATATATATATATATATATATAATTCAAGTGTTTTTATGGGAGTGCAAATGACAGTTCACAGTAATAAATTGGAGACTTTTGCTTTGGTGGTACAGAGCAGCCTGAGCCACTTAGCACTAAGACCAGGCCTGACGGAAACATTTAGTGCTGGGTCATCTGTGATCCTTAGAATCACTACACTAGCAAGAAGCGACTCAACATTGTCAAGTGACAGTGACTGCTGCGGGCAGGGGTGGAAAGATTTTCAAAACTGGTTATACATTAAAATCAGATAAAGATCCCAGTCTTAAGCCCAAGGCATGATGAGAGTATAATAAAGAAATAAAAACTAAGCAGCAACTCATTATACAGAATGTATATTGTTTATCCAGTGTCCCAGTTCCGACAAGTGCTCTATTAGCCTTTCTTAAATATTCTTTAAAATGTTCGGTATATCCTTTATTTAATAGTCTGTTTTTCCTGACTAGTCACCCAGAACTTAAAAGCATATGTAAAGCAGCCTTTTTTTTAAACACCTTCTGAGCCATTTTATAAATAAGAGATTAGGCACAACAGTTTCTGGCATTGCCTAGGGTAATGGTGGTTATAACTAGAATAAAGAACTATTAAAAAGGAAATTGTATTGGATTCAACAGTAGGAATTGTGTATCACGCATTAGTACTAGAATCAGTATTAATACTATCTTCTGTTTGAAATTTTGAATGTGTAGAAACCCATTATGATTTAAATTGAGAAATTGAATAACAAACACCATTAACATACTTTTCCTTGAATAGTATCCCAAAGGTAGGAATAGTTATAAACAATATAATATCACTAATTATCATAATAAATTGCTATCATAAAACAGCTAAGACATAGAGAAAATATATAAAAATAAAGAAACCTGTGACAAAGAGACACCTAGAAAAACATACTATAATTTTGAATCAGAATAATTATGATTTCATATACTGTTAACCATAAATTGCCAATTAATAGAGGCATTTTGGAAATCTGAAACAACCTACCTTCACTGTCAACATTTTGTACCACACTACTGAATACTTGCCAAGGCAACCTGAGGCTAAAAACAGACAACAGTCCGAATTAGAGACACAGAAAACACACAACAGAATCAAGCCAAATGTCGGCACAAAGACACATACCATGAAACCCCATCACCCGACTGCAGTTCAAGAAGGCTGAAACCTTTGTATTGGAGGAAGACCACACAACGTTTGAAGGCAAAACCAGTGGGTGAATCAGAACATATTGTAAAGGGATCACTTTATAGAGTCATCCTTAATTGCAATGGATGAGGACCATTTCTGGAAAAAGAACCTAGTCCTCACCTCCCTATGCAACGTCGTCTCCAACCAATACATCCAGAAGCTGAAGTCCAAACGACTTAGAGGATAAAACTTTTTAAAATAATTTTATTATACTATAGTAACTTTGTGTTTTCTGCTGACATGAAATGTCATTCAAGGACACATTTAGCAATATTTTATTTAAACAAATATGTGTTTTGTTTTTCCCAGAAACCTTCTCACATCAGCACACCTGGGGATATCTAATTAATTAGTTGTGCAATTATGTAGAGGGTGTGTAAGTTATTTTCTATTTTATCATGACAATCTCTGCAAAGGAAATTATATTGTATATATTTCAACAAAGGAACTTTGGGGAGTTGACTTAAAATACTCTCCAAGTGGAAGAAGAAGAGACCCTATAGAGTTTGTTCACTAAAGAGGGAGTTTTGTTTCAACTCCCTAATTTCACTTTGCATCATAAATGGCCATCCCTGGATAATGTTTCCACAAAATAATCCGAAAGCTGGTCCTGCATAATGTATAATTTAACAAGCAATGCAATTTTCAAGAAATCTCAAAGAGTTTAAAAATGCTTTATACAGCAGAAACTCACTAGGTTTGACCTTTCCTAATGTAAAGTGAACATTTTATGATGTTCTGTTGGGAGATTGTTCCAAAAATCCACCACCCTCTCACCCCAGGGACCCAAATTAAATCACAGAATGTCCTCCATTCTGCCTGCCACAAAATATTCTCCCTGGGGTTATCAAGCACACCACACTGCAATATGTTCCATGAAACATAGACGCCAGCCACTACCATGCCTCCTCCCTGTCAGAATATATACACACCCTGTGAAAACACAGAGGCTTCAAAAGACACCTATTACTTAAAATTTTGCAATTGTATTGTGACAGAATGACCTGTCACATAGGGCCCCAACGTAGTCAGAGATGGCTCCAGCCTGGCTGTCAAACAAAGATAGCATAGGTAGGAAGGTAGGAACTCCATTATTTAATTAATCCCATCAATAGGATTGCTGCGAGGGGATTAAAGGTTGGGTTGTCTACATAACCTATTTATCGATGTTAATTTATGTTAATGAAGTTCTGTGGATATACAAATCTATGTTTTACAACAATAAACTGTTCATTCCTGCTGTACTCAATTTAAGGTAGTTGTGTCTACTTATTGGGTACACATAGCAGGGTTCCAAGGTGTGCATGCTGGCTGGTACTGGAAGTTATTCCGGGGACAACTGGAGGATATTGGGTGATCTCTGGGAGTTACTACAGCTCTCTTGGTGAACCCGTGACATATATATTTCTTTAATATCAGAGAAGGGGATTGGTGTGTGACTTGGATGTCACCTTGGAAGTTTTTGATTGTGCTTTTTTAACTTCTATGACCTCTGTGAAGGACTCACCCCCCTCCCCCAGTTCCACCACTACAGACATTTACCCTGGCCAAATCATCTGTTTCCCTCGAACTGACTTCGGCCAGTAATAGATGTGATAGAGGTGTGGACCCTATTGTATTATTAATCCCTTTACAGACCCTATTGTCCAAATTAACCAAATTAAAGGGGCGGTTGTGTACCCATTGTATTCCAATAACTGATTGTTTATGTTAATGTTTGCTTTGCATATCTAGCCATATGTGTGAAAAATAAATTTTTTATATACCCTACACTGAGTCTCAGCTAGTGGTTGGGAAATCAGGAAAGAGCAGTAGCGTAATGTCGGCCGCTAGAGGAGCAGGCTCGGTTGGGGAGATCAAGGATCTCTCTCTAACCGGCTTAAAGTCAATCAAGGGAGAAGGAGGTCTGTTATTGCAGACCTCCGATCCTGCTCCCTTGTAATGAGCGGCAACGGCTGCTGTGCATCGGGATTGGCTGTCATATCCCGGCGCACAACACTGAAGCCGTGCCCACCGCCTTCCGCGCTCACTGCATAAGAAGGACACAGAAGAAGAAGAGCCAAGAGGAAGAACGAAGAGGAGGAGGAAAAGGAGCTGTAG
This sequence comes from Spea multiplicata, assembly GCA_009364415.1. Lineage (NCBI taxonomy): Eukaryota > Metazoa > Chordata > Amphibia > Anura > Pelobatidae > Spea > Spea multiplicata. Next base: position 20,764 of record VKOC01047302.1, read on the forward strand.
CGGGAAAAGTGACATAGGAAAGGTAGGAAAACATTGAGTGAGAGTGAGAGTGGATTAGTAAATGTTGATTAGTAAGTGTGAGAGTGATGGGTGTTATGCTGTAGCCTGTATCATTGCCAATGTATTGTTCAGTATATAATTATGTGAGTTATGCTCTAAAGTTAATCATAACTCCCATCACAATATACTATGCCAGACATTACCTGAATATGAGTATGAGTATATGAATGAGTGAATGAATGTTTGTGAATGAGTGTGTGTGTGATAGCATTAATGTGTAAGTGGAGGGGTAGCATGGCATAAGGAGGCTGTCATCTCACTTCTATCATGCCCAGGTTCCAGCATGTACATCTGCCTGGGCATGATGAGTGATTGCTGTTATTTTAAATATATATATATATATATAATTGTTAACAGCAATCACACTCCAGTACATGCTAGAACCTGGGCATGATAGGTGTGTGATTTATGTTAGCAATCACATACTATCATGCCAAGTCAGCTAGTGCATACTGGAATCTGGGTATGCCTAGGCATGGGACTGCTGTTATCAATTATATATATATATATATATATATATTATTATATATATATTAATATGTTATTTAATTTTTCAAAAGGCGAGGGGGGGTATTTTTGGTTTCAGCTAAGTAAATGCAGAATTTTCAGTTTCAGTCCAGAATTTTCATTTTGGTGCATCCCTACTACTAAGCCAGACACTGAAGTAGTAGGCCTACACCAAATCAATGTTTGGCTTAGTATATAGTGATAGGGGTTATACTGCATTATTGTTGATGTCTGGCTCAAAGTATAGCAATAGGGATTACGCTGTACCCCCGTCAATTTTTACCTCAGTATATAGTGATAGCAGTTATGTTGTACCCCCTTCAATGTCTGCCTCAGTATATAATGATAGTGGTCATCCTGTACCCCCCGTCAATTTCTGCCTCATAATATAATGATAGAAGCTGTATATAATGATATAAAGTGTGTGTGTGTGTGGGGGGGTGCCACATACAGGATCTGCCCCAGGTGCCAAATACTCTCGGTACGCCCCTGGGAAAGAGTATATTGTTCCAGGCTAAGGGAGCACAAGTCAGCGGAGGTGGTCGGCCAGACTAGCTAGCTCCAAGACACCATCCTCTCTCATTCATGTAGTATATATATATATATATATTCAAGTGTTTTTATGGGAGTGCAAATGACAGTTCACAGTAATAAATTGGAGACTTTTGCTTTGGTGGTACAGAGCAGCCTGAGCCACTTAGCACTAAGACCAGGCCTGACGGAAACATTTAGTGCTGGGTCATCTGTGATCCTTAGAATCACTACACTAGCAAGAAGCGACTCAACATTGTCAAGTGACAGTGACTGCTGCGGGCAGGGGTGGAAAGATTTTCAAAACTGGTTATACATTAAAATCAGATAAAGATCCCAGTCTTAAGCCCAAGGCATGATGAGAGTATAATAAAGAAATAAAAACTAAGCAGCAACTCATTATACAGAATGTATATTGTTTATCCAGTGTCCCAGTTCCGACAAGTGCTCTATTAGCCTTTCTTAAATATTCTTTAAAATGTTCGGTATATCCTTTATTTAATAGTCTGTTTTTCCTGACTAGTCACCCAGAACTTAAAAGCATATGTAAAGCAGCCTTTTTTTTAAACACCTTCTGAGCCATTTTATAAATAAGAGATTAGGCACAACAGTTTCTGGCATTGCCTAGGGTAATGGTGGTTATAACCAGAATAAAGAACTATTAAAAAGGAAATTGTATTGGATTCAACAGTAGGAATTGTGTATCACGCATTAGTACTAGAATCAGTATTAATACTATCTTCTGTTTGAAATTTTGAATGTGTAGAAACCCATTATGATTTAAATTGAGAAATTGAATAACAAACACCATGAACATACTTTTCCTTGAATAGTATCCCAAAGGTAGGAATAGTTATAAACAATATAATATCACTAATTATCATAATAAATTGCTATCATAAAACAGCTAAGACATAGAGAAAATATATAAAAATAAAGAAACCTGTGACAAAGAGACACCTAGAAAAACATACTATAATTTTGAATCAGAATAATTACGATTTCATATACTGTTAACCATAAATTGCCAATTAATAGAGGCATTTTGGAAATCTGAAACAACCTACCTTCACTGTGAACATTTTGTACCACACTACTGAATACTTGCCAAGGCAACCTGAGGCTAATAACAGACAACACTGGGGGGGCGGAGTTAGCGCTCGAAGAAGATGGCCGCTTAAGCCTCTAGCTCCGCTCACCGTCCGACTTTTACGCTTCGTTTCTCCGCTTATCCCGACCGATGGGGAAAACTAACCGGGTGGGGAGTACCCCACGATCTTCTGGGACGTGGGACAGACCGTCTAATCCCTCTGTCCGGTCCTATTTTCATGGTCCACCGGACCAAGACTCCCAAGACTCGGAGCCCAAGATGGCGCCGTCTCCCGCCAGCCAGCTGAGCGAGTGCTCGGAAGAGGGCCTTCGTGACCAGGAGGCGAGCTCTCCCCCTCCGTTGGCGGCTGGTCCGTCGTGGCAAGAGGCTCTGAAGGCGCGTCCTACGAAAGCGGACTTGGTAGCCGTGATCGACTCCTCGCTGGATCAGGCCCTTAGGGGTGTGCGGGCCGACCTCGTGGTCATTAAAAATGACCTGAAGCAATTGGGTGACCGCGTGCTTTCACTTGAGGACTCCTACACGAAAACTTGTGATCATATTGACTCTCACTCTACCGCTCTACATGCACACACAGACACCATCCATCAACTCAGACGACAGCTGGAGGATCTCGACAACCGGGGGAGACGTAACAATCTCCGCATCCGGGACTTACCTGAGTCGGTTCCTCCTGAGAAAATTCGCCAGGTGCTGCAGCGGGTGTTCAGCTCTCTACTCGGCATGCCAGAGGACGCACCGATCCAGTTTGACAGGGCCCATCGTGCCCTTCGGCCGAGGGGTTCTCCATCCTCGCCCCCGAGGGACGTGGTGTGCTGTTTCCACGACTACTAGGTCAAGGAGGCGGTGCTGAAGGCTTGTCGCACTGCCGGCGCTGTGGAATATGAAGGGGAAAAGCTCTCCATCTTTCAGGATCTCTCACCGCTTACGCTCCAAAAGCGCAGGGCGTTGTGACCCGTCACGGCTGCGCTTCGGGAGGCTGGTGTGCCCTACCAGTGGGGCTTTCCGTTTATGCTGATCGCCAGACGGAATGGCGCTTCCTTCACCCTACGACACCCGGGCGAGCTGAAATTTTTCCTTGAAGACCTGCGTCTCCCGGTGGTGGAAGTTCCTGACTGGGAAGAAGCTCCCGCGCCTTTACCACCTTTGACGGACCCGGCTGCCTCCTGGACCCTGCACTCAAACCGAAAAGGTCCCGCCGCAACCCTGCGACTCTGGAGGACACCGGCTGAGCGTTTTCTTTCCGCTGTGTTTTGATGGCTCCCATCTTCATTGTGGTACTTTTCGGCGTGTGAGTGTTTGAGATCTTCTCCCGCTGAACTTTGCTTCTCTCCGACAGTCGTCGTGGACTGGACTCTCGCATTCGTTCGGGTATTTTGTTTATCGGCCTTTATTTTATTGTTTTTCCGCTATTTTTCGTCCAGTCTCGGTTTTATGGCGTACATTTTAAGTTTCGACTACGCTACATACTCGCTCGTGATGAGTCTGGCTGCGGCATCCTTGCGGCGTGCCGCTTCTCCCTAATGTTAGTTGCCGCTTTTTGATATCTGCGATTTACACTTATCTGCGTTTAATGCCCTGATGGCCTTGTTTGATAGCTCTGCTCGTTCGTCCTTGCGGCAGGTTTTTGGTGCCCCTTATTTCGGGGTTAGCCTCATTTATTCTGTCCCCGCTCGGTCGCTCCTATTTTCTTCTCTCCCCTGTTCTCTTCTCCTTTTGCTCGTTTTCATTACTCTTGTCCTGTGTGCCCCTTCTCTACCGTGCGTCTGTCTCCTCTTCCCCATACAGCGCCTTACGCACCCCACGGACGGTGGTGCGGTGGCGGAGGTCCTCCCCTCTTCTTTGCTCTCTTTTTCTCTCCTGTTCTCTCCCCTTCCCTGCTTGCCTTTCCTACCTCTCCGCTTTGGTGGGCCTCCCCCTCCCCCCCCCCGAGCTCTCCTGTCCTCCTGTGGACAGTGATTTCGGGACTCTCTGTAGTCCCTCAGCTCATTAGTTGTCGACACTTTGTGTCGCCATGGTAGGTGCTTCCACGACCTACTTCCACACATTGAATCTCACACACGTTTTTTTTGTTGTTGTATATTATTGTTTTTCGTTTTTAGTTTACTTGCCCTGTGGTGGCTCATTATCCTACTTATGTCTTCTACCAGCTTCGACTATGTCCTCTGACTGTCTCAATTTTGTGACGCTTAATATAAGGGGCTTAAATAAACCAGAGCAACGCTCTAAACTTTGCTCCTTTCTCCATTCTTCTAAATCCCACTTTGCCTTTATTCAGGAGACCCATTTTAAACGGGGCTCTAAACATAGGCTTTATGATCGGTCCTTCTCTCACGCTTTTTTCTCTAGCTCCCCTTCCTCGAAAACTAAAGGTGTGGTTCTTCTTATACACAAAGTGGTCCGCTTCCAACTCTTGGAGGAGTGGACGGATGACGAGGGGCGCTGTATTTTTGTCAAAGGCTATGTGGGCTCCCAGAAGGTCACCCTGGCGAATCTATATGCTCCTAATAAATCTCAGGGTCGGTCCATTATTACACTACTTAATAAATTGGCGGACTTCCAGGAGGGGGTTACTGTCCTGGGTGGGGATTTCAATATGGTTTTTGACCCCCTAGTGGATACTTCCTCTGGGAGGTCGCACCTCCCATACTCTGCTATTCGCAAGGTCCTCAAACAATTCAATTCAACCAGCTTATTGATGCTTGGCGCACCTTGCATCCCGAGGAGAGGGATTATACCCACTTCTCCGCTCCCCATGCCACCTACTCCAGGATAGATACCTTCTTCATTTCCCACTTCCATCTCTCCTTCCTGCGCTCTGCTGTGATCTTGCACTATTAGCGATCATGCCCCGGTGTTCATACGGCTTTCCCTGATTGCTCTTCCCAGGCCCCGGTGGAGTTGGAGGCTTAATGAGTCTTTGTTGGATGACCCCGGCAATTTGTCGGCTCTGTCGTCCCATATCACTAACTACTTCACCGACAACACCACTCCGGACGTCCCTACCGCAGTAGTATGGGAGGCTCATAAGGCAGTGGTGCGGGGGTGCCTTATTGGTATGGGGGCCGCGGCTAAACGGCAGCACTCGGATGCTGTTCTCTCCCTCATTAAGCAAATTGAGTCCCTTGAATTGCGGCACTCTCGACTGACGACCATGCTTGACACCCGTATCAAACGTAATTTTTTGCTGACGCGACATCTTTTTTACGAGTTTGGGGATAAGCCGGGCAAGTTACTGGCTAGGGCTTTGAGGGCGAAAAGGGCTCAGACATATCTCACTAGAATCCGTGATCGCTATAACAAGTTGCTTTTCCACTCCCACAAAATTGCTGAGTGTTTCCAAAAATATTATTCCTCCCTTTATAACCTACCCCTTGAGTCCTGCTCTGGCCTGGATACCCAATCTGCCACCACCGACTTTTTGAACGCACACCTTACCCGGGTTCTGACCGCGGAGGATAGTGCGGCTTTAGAGGACGCGATAACCTTGTCAGAAATTGCATTCGCAGTCAAAAATTCACCTTCGGGTAAGAGCCCGGGTCCGGATGGATTCACGGCCGTTTATTATAAAAAGTTCCTCCCACTTTTAGGCCCCCATTTGGTCACTCATTTCAACGCTATTGCCAGGGGTGAGCCCTTTGACCCCCAAGTGCTTGATGCAAGCATTGTTGTGCTCCCTAAGCCTGACAAAAATTTGGACCTTTGCAGCAGTTATCGGCCGATCTCGTTGATCAATGTTGATGTCAAATTGTTCGCCAAGGTCCTTGCCAACCGCCTCTGTCCCTTTCTACCTGGCCTGATTCACCCGGATCAGGTGGGGTTTGTACCAGGGAGGGAGGCGCGCGACAATACGATCAAGGTCATTGACTTGTTGGCGCATGCACACCACTATGGTACCCCTCTAGTTTTGGCCTCGATGGACGCCGAAAAAGCGTTTGATAGGGTCTCCTGGCTTTTGAGTCCTGGAGGGTATTGGTATGGGCTCTAGGTTCCTGACGTGTATCCGTGCTTTGTACTCCTCCCCGTCTGCCCGGGTTACGGTTAATGGTATTCAGTCTGACCGGTTCACTCTCTCCAACGGGACGAGGCAGGGTTGTCCCCTCTCCCCCCTCTTGTTCCTCTTGGTGGTTGAACCCCTTGCGTCAGCTGTCCGTGCCCACCCGGATATCGCGGGGGTTGACGTTTCTGGTCGCTCCCACGTGATCTCCCTGTTCGCCGATGACATCCTGGTGACGCTCTCTGACCCTGGTCGCTCTCTCCCTGCTGTCTGTTCTCGACCGCTTCTGCTATATATATCCAACTACAAGATTAACCTCTCAAAATCGGAGATGATGGGGTTTCGCTTAGCGCCGGAGTTGTCCCACCGCATTCGTACCACTATGCCCTTCCGTTGGAAGGATCATTATATTAAATACCTGGGAGTCCTGATACCCGCGGATCTGTCTCGGATCCGGTCCCTCAACTTTGACCCCCTATTGAGCTCCCTCCTTTCTGATCTCCACAAATGGGCCTTCCCCCATGTGTCCTGGTTCGGGAGGGTCGGTGTCCTCAAGATGAACGTTCTCCCCCGCTTCCTGTATTTGTCCCAGACGCTCCCTATTTTTCTCCCTCGCTCCTATTTCCGTAAATGTCATGGTGCCTTTCTCCGCTACATTTGGAGGGGCAAGCCGCCTAGACTTTCTTTCTCTTATCTGATGAGGCCTAAGACATTGGGGGGGATGGGCCTGCCTAACCTGGAGCTCTATTGGAGGGCTGCTCATCTCCTTCGTGTGGTGGAGTGGTCGGTCGGTGCGCGCCGTCTATGGGTGTCGGTGGAGACTGCTGCGTTATCTTGCCCGATTGCTTCTCTCCCTTGGATTGCTCATCCCCAACGCTGTATCTCTCACGCTCTTCATCCCTTGATAGGCCCCACCCTGAGAGCCCTGGGGCATGCTGTGCGGGCGGGGGACCTCGTGTCCGCTCCCTCCCCTCTGTTTCCCATCTCAGGTCACCCGGACTTTGCCCCGGGCCATGACGTGGCCCGTCTAGCGCCCTTTACGCCTGCTGGTGTTTCCATTCTACGCGTGTGCCATGTGGTGCGGGGCTCTGCCCTCAAGCCTTTGACTGAGTTGACGGGGACAGCGACTAACTCTTTTCTGTCTCTTTTTCTGTATCACCAGCTCAAACACTTCCTCTCCTCCACCGGGGCCCTGGGTGGGGGCGCTCGCCCACTGTCACTAACGGTGGTTCAGGCTGTGGATCCACGCTGCAGTACAAGGAAAGGCGCCCCAAGCGGTGATGATGAGTAGTGCAGGAACAACCAGATGGTACTAGGAGCTGGCAATCGGATAGTCGAGGTCACGAGCAGAGGTCAGGCAGGCAGCAACAATGATAGCGGGTCACGAGCAGAGTCAGGAACAGGCAGCAAACAATGGATAGTCGGGGTCACGAGCAGAGGTCAGGACAGGCAGCAAACAACGAATAGTCGGGGTCACAAGCAGAGTTCAGGCAACGAAAAGGCAAATAAGGTTCAGGAACGCTAGTGAAGGCAATAAAGGCACTATCACAGGCAAGGGGTACATGCAGACTGAAGGTTTAAATAGTACTCTAGCTCAGGATCCTCCTACCCCCTAAATTAGGGGGAGGAGGAAAAGAGATAAGTACTCCTTTAAGACGCGGCATGAATATTCATGAGATAGCCGTTCGCGCATGCGCGAACGGCTCTCATGCTGCTGAGACGCGCGTCCCGATAACCACACGGGGGCGCGCGTCTAACGGCCGGACGGACCACATCGCGTCTTCCCGCGAACAGAACGAGCAGGGGGCTGAACGCGCGGGCTCCCCTGCTCACGGCAACGCCGGAAACGCCGGAACCGCTGGAACCGCCGGCAAGGTAACACCCACCCACTGTTTTTGAACAACTATGCCTTGAAGCGCAGGAACCTCCACACCTGCTCTCTGCCTTATATGCTATCCTGCTTTCCCCGGCGGTTGTTACTAAACCTTATTATTTCAGCCTTTGGTAAAATGACCTGGGCCTTTCCTTCTCCATGGAAGATTGGGAGAGGATGCTCATGATTGTTCATAAAGGGACCGTTTCTGTCACGGTCCCGGCTCCGGACCCCGCCAGGAGCGTCACGGTCCCGGTTCCGGACGCCATTGGGAGGAGGGCTGACCCCGGTTCCCGTACGCCGGCCGTTCGGGACGGCGGTCGGTCCTCCGCTCGCGGCATTAGTAACGGGCGAAGGGTCCTCCGCCCGAGGTATTGAGACACGGGGAGGAGTCGGCCCCGGGAACCGTAGTTCCCGGAGCCTGTGTACTTACCCGCCCTCCGGTTGTCCGTCCGCCTCCCGGGCACGCCGCACGTTGCAGGAGGAATGATGGACGGCTGGGGGGCGTGGTTTTGGTTCTGCTCCGGGAGGGACTTGTGAAGTGGCGCCAGTTTCCTGTTTTTGACCTCTGGCTTGCTTGACTCTCCCTTGCTCTACGATTCGGTACCTTTGCTTGTGATCTCTGGTTTTGACCCCTGGCTCGTCCGACTATCCTGCTCCGTGTAACAGACCCCTGGCTCGTCCGACTATCCTGCTCCGTGTAACAGACCCCTGGCTCGTCCGACTATCCTGCTCCGTGTATCAGACCCCTGGCTTTCCTGTCTAACCGCATTGTGCTCCTGTCTCGTGCTGCCTAAGTCCTGGACTACTGTTGCCGGGAGTTCCCCTCTCAGTAGCGGTAGTTTGGGCAGAAGAACTTCTGCGGGGACGACCTTCCTCAATAGTCCAGCGAAACACTGACATTACAACAGGGTCATGGATCCATCTGAGCTTGGCAAGGTGCTATCCACCCATGGACAACGGCTGGATTCTCATGAAGTGCATTTTTCCAGTATTCAGGACACCTTAGACCAGATGGCCTGGGCTATTCAAGTTTTGGTGTCCAGATCTGATCCGGTCTCCGGGAGTGCTACGTCTACTTCCCCTCTGGTTGTACTTCTCCTCCGGCTGCGGCTACTGGGACACCTTCCGGTTCCTCGTCTGTGAAACTCCCAGCTCCCGCTCGCTACCAAGGAGAACTGGAGGCCTGCCGTGGTTTTCTGAACCAATGCTCCATTCAATTCGAACTTACTCCTCATCTGTTTCCTTCGGAAAGAGCCAAAGTGGGATACCTGATTTCTTTACTATCTGGCAAAGCCCTAGCCTGGGCTTCTCCCTTGTGGGAGAAGGACTCTCCTCTCGTATATAACTGCTCAGCTTTCGTTTCGTCCTTCCGGAAGACCTTCGACACCCCGGGTAAAGCTGCTACTGCATCATTGTCTCTGCTTCATACCGTCCAGGGCTCCCGTTCGGTCGCGGAATATGCCATTGAGTTTAAGACCCTTGCAGCTGAGGTTAATGCAGCCGGAGGACGAAGCTCTCATTGCCGCCTTCTGTGATGGCCTATTGGAACGGCTTAAAGACGAACTTTCTACCCGGGATCATCCTGCGGATTTGGAGGATTTTGTCGCCCTGGCACTCGAGTTAGATAGTCGGATCCGAGAACGTTTGTCTCAAAAGGCTAGGAAACGTGAATGCATTTTTTATCCTCAAGTTCGGTCCCCTTCTCCTTCAAATCCCTCTATGTCTTCTGAGTCCCCTGAAGAACCTATGCAATTGGGAACCACCAGATTATCCACCATGGAAAGATCTCGCCGGAGATCCGAGGGACTTTGTTTCTATTGCGGCCTTAAAGGCCATTTTGTTCGCACTTGTTCCAGTAAACCGGGAAACGCTCGCACTCGGACCAAGTAAAGGAGCCTTGTCCGGGTGAGCTTTGCACAGCTCCTCCATTTTGTAACAATTTACTTGTTCCTGCTTCGCTGGAATGGGACGGAAGAAAAGTTTCGGCCTCCGCTATGATCGACTCTGGGGCCGCTGGTTCGATTATGGATAAGTCCTTTGCTCTCCTTCAGAAGATACCTCTCGTCCAAGTATACCGCCCTATTGCCGTCTCAGCCATAGACGGCCGACCCTTGCAGCCCTCCTTCATTACGCACCAGACGTCTCCATTGCTTCTCTCTGTGGGACTGTTCCATCGTGAAACCATTTCCTTCCATATCATTTCATCCCCCTCCTGCCCCATAGTTCTGGGACTTCCTTGGCTCCGCATTCATAACCCGGCCATTAAGTGGTCCACTGGAGACATTCTAGGTTGGGGTACGGACTGTCCTCAACGATGTTTTTCTACCACCACCCCCATTCGTTCCGTTTCCACCGTGCCTATACCCTTGGCATATTCCGAATTTAAGGACGTTTTCGACAAGAAACAAGCAGAGGTTTTACCTCCCCACAGACCTTACGACTGTCCTATTGAACTTTTGCCTGGGACACTTCCTCCTCGAGGTCGTATTTATCCATTATCTTTACCTGAGTCTCAAGTACTAGAAGAGTACATCAAAGATAATTTGGAAAGAGGATTCATCCGAAAATCTACCTCTCCAGCCGGTGCCGGATTTTTCTTTGTGGAGAAAAAGGATGGGGGCTTAAGACCTTGTATCGACTACCGGGGCTTAAATCGTATCACAGTTAAGAACAAATACCCGCTACCCCTCATTCCAGAATTATTTGACCGAGTGCGGGGTTCCACTATTTTCACGAAACTGGATCTCAGGGGGCGTACAATTTGGTTCGGATACGGGAAGGCGATGAATGGAAGACAGCCTTTAACACGCGTATGGGCCACTATGAATATACTGTCATGCCCTTTGGACTGTGCAATGCTCCAGCTGTGTTCCAGGAGTTTGTTAATGACATTTTCCGCGATATCTCCCTCCAGTTTGTTATCGTCTATTTAGATGATATCCTGATTCATTCCTCTGATATACAGTCTCATCGCCTCCACGTTCGTATCGCCCTACAGCGCCTGCGCCAGCATCGTCTCTACGCCAAACTTGAGAAATGCCAGTTCGAGGTTCCCCGGGTCACCTTCCTGGGCTTCATCATTTCTGCATCTGGCTCCAACGATTTTTAGGGTTCGCGAACTATTACAGGAAATTTATCCAGAACTTTTCTAAGATTGTGGTCCCTCTCACTAACATGACTAAGAAGGGGGTTGACTGCAAGATTTGGTCAAGAGAAGCCATCCAGGCGTTTACCCACCTTAAGAAGGCCTTTGCTTCTGCCCCGGTATTACGACACCCTGATGCCTCTAAACCTTTTATTGTGGAGGTTGATGCCTCCGAAGTTGGGGTCGGAGCAGTTCTCTCTCAGAGGAGGGATTTCAATGACAGGCTTCACCCGTGCGCCTTTTTCTCTAAGAAATTTTCCCCTGCTGAGATGAATTATGATGTGGGTAACCGCGAACTCTTAGGTATCGTTATGGCGCTTCAAGAGTGGAGACATCTTCTGGAAGGGGCAAGAAATCCCATCACAATTTTGACTGACCATAAGAACCTGGAGTATCTTAGTCATGCTAAAAGACTGAACCCTAGGCAGGCCAGGTGGTCATTATTCCTCTCCAGATTTCTGTTTATCATTTCATACCGGCCCGGATCAAGAAATGTTAAATCTGATGCATTATCCAGGCAGTTTGTCGCCGACCGGGACTCCAAGTCTGATCCTGAACCTATCATTTCTCCTTCGCAGATTATTGCCTCTGTCACCACTCACCTGTTTTCTCCGTTAGTATCCCGTATTCTCTCGGCCCAGTCTCAAGCACCGGTCCATAGTAAATGGCCCATGGATACTCTATTTGTGCCGGAGCGTGACAGGGAACATGTTATGTCCTGGGCTCATGCGTCCTTACCCTCGGGACATCCCAATGCCCAGCGGACCTTTCGATTCATTCGTAGACAGTTCTGGTGGCCTACTATGCATATTGGCTGCCTTGATTTTGTCACCGCGTGTACTATGTGTGCTACTGCAAAAAATTCTCATGGGCACGCCGCACGTTGCAGGAGGAATGATGGACGGCTGGGGGGCGTGGTTTTGGTTCTGCTCCGGGAGGGGCTTGTGAAGTGGCGCCAGTTTTAAAAAGCTGGCTGTGCTTTTCACAAGCACCCTGTTGTGGTCTTCAGTTTGTGTGTTTGACTCGTGCATCTAGTTTCCTGTTTTTGACCTCTGGCTTGCTTGACTCTCCCTTGCTCTACGATTCGGTACCTTTGCTTGTGATCTCTGGTTTTGACCCCTGGCTCGTTCGACTATCCTGCTCCGTGTAACAGACCCTGGCTCGTCCGACTATCCTGCTCCGTGTAATAAAACAACCAAGGAGCGCATATACATAGGGAGAAAAAACAAAAACAACACTGATAGTGCAATATGTTTGTAAAAATAGAAAATAAAAAAAGGTGTAAAATCCACTCACAAACTAGTTGAGTAAATCAGGCCCATCAGGATACGATAAGATCAGAATTTAATATCTTCAGAATACTAAAAAACAAAAGACCACAAATGGTGCAGAATCTCAGGCAAATCCAAGTGGAGGAAGGTCTGAATGCACTTACAGTTCTTGTTGGCACAACTCTATTACAGGTGTGCAAAAGCGCAATAACAAACAGGATCCACTGGTATAAGTCCTCTCACAAAGTACTTTCGGCTCTCTCAACGCGTTTCGCCAGTGCTATACTGGCTTCCTCAGGAGAAGAAATTGAATTTAGCGTATATCTGTAAACGGTACGAGTCCGTGTGGCGATTAAATACAATTTCCGGGTTGCGGGCGTCCTCCGTCATCGGCGTGACCAATCCGGCTGTTCGTCTGCCTACTCGTCATTGGCGTCGCGTACGTGATTGCATAGTCACGCACAACGTTCTCCGGCTTCTGGTTCGTCCCCTCCTTATTTAAATAAAGTGTAAGTCCACACGCTCGTATTGGCATAACACGGTAAGGTATCGTCAATGTATTCAATACTAGTCCATCAGTACTGGTCACGAAGAAAGATACAAAAGTTAAAAGTACTTTCCGCTGTTGTTATTTATAAATATTCTTCAATAAAATCGTTGGAACATAAAATTTAGATGTTTTGTCTTATCGATAAATATATAAAAAATCTTTATTATGAGAAGTAAAAAATGAAAAAACGAAGATCTGGATCTTATATATGTTAAAAATAAATTACATAAAAAATGTGTTTATTATTTGTAATTTTGTTATTGCGCTTTTGCACACCTGTAATATAGTTGTGCCAACAAGAACTGTAAGTGCATTCAGACCTTCCTCCACTTGGATTTGCCCGAGATTCTGCACCATTTGTGGTCTTTTGTTTTTTAGTATTCTGAAGATATTAAATTCTGATCTTATCGTATCCTGATGGGCCTGATTTACTCAACTAGTTTGTGAGTGGATTTTACACCTTTTTTTATTTTTATTTTTACAAACATATTGCACTATCAGTGTTGTTTTTGTTCTTTCTCCCTATGTATATGCGCTCCTTGGTTGTTTTATTGCTTTGCTGAACACTTTGAGGAAGAGTGCTATTTGGAAGCTGCTATCTTGGGGAGTATTTATTGATTTATTTATTCATTTTTACACTTTGCACGTGGCACTTTGTTGTTTCATTTGGTATCCTGCTCCGTGTAACAGACCCCTGGCTCGTCCGACTATCCTGCTCCGTGTATCAGACCCCTGGCTTTCCTGTTGTCACGGTCTGCGGAGCTGCATATCTGTCCTGCTTTAGTTTCCCTGTTTTGCTTTGATCCATTCCTGGATTTCTTTTTGCTGTGTTCTATTTTCCATTCCTTGCTTCTGCTCCATCTCTTTGCTTCAGTTCTGTTTCCTTTATTAGGTGTGCCCCACCTGTGTGTTCTGTTTGTCTCAGTCTGCACTCTAAGGTATGTCTCAGTGCTATATGTTTGGTTTCCATGTTTGGTTTGTTTTGTACCTCTGTTAGCAGGGATTAGCGTTAGGACCCACCGTCATTGGAGTACTTTGGCGTAGTGGTGGGCTAAGCATACTATGGCCATATCATGTGACGGAATCTCCAATAGTTATCATTAGTCCTAGGCTAGTTTCTGTATTCATGTGTGTCAGTCTGTGATGTAACCTGTGGGGTGTCCTTACCTGTCCTATCTGTATCCCCGGTAGTGGGATGTCCTGTCTTGTTCATGTCTTGTCTGGTTATGTTTATTCCTTGTCTTGTGCCACTTATCGTGTATATCTTATATCATGTTTCTTGCCTGGTCTCCCTTTCCCTTGCTTGTTATGTGTCTGCTATATTACCCTTTGCCTAGCTTCCATTCTCCCAGCCTGCAGCATCCTGCACGTGATTCATGTGTTATGCTTTATGCCTGCTTCAGGATTCCTGCAGGATATCTTCATTCTGGACTTCATCCGCTGCCATATCAGAGCGCTGGTGTTTGGCTGCACAACCCTAGGTGCTCAACACCTGGGTGAGTGTGGTCGCCCCGGCAACCAGGCCATGTCTAATTCACTGCTGCACTGTGACTCCTGCATACAATCTTCGGGCGCGCTGGGTCCTCTGTCATCCGTATGGACCCAGTCCATGACAGATGGCCAAAGGCAAAAGGCCAGGAGTTCGCGGAGTGGAGTTTGCAGCATTCCAGCCCTTCCAGTGGGCCTCCGTACCCGTCTGCCCTTCCAGTGGGCCTCCGTACCCGTCTGCCCTTCCAGTGGGCCTCCGTACCCGTCTGCCCTTCCAGTGGGCCTCCGTACCCGTCTGCCCTTCCAGTGGGCCTCCGTACCCGTCTGCCCTTCCAGTGGGCCTCCATACCTATCGTGCACCCCATCAAAAGGGGTTTCCTGTCATGTTCACCCCACCAAAAGGGGTTTTCTATCGTGTACCCCATCAAAAGGGGTTTCCTCCAAAGCCTGCCCTTTCCGTAGGGCTTCCTGCCAAGCTTGCCCCTTCCGGTGGGCTTCCTGATGTGTGAGCCCTTTCCGTAGGGCTTCCTACCGAGCGTGCCCTTTCCAGAGGGTTTCCTGATGTGTGAGCCCTTTCCGTAGGGCTTCCTACCGAGCGTGCCCTTTCCAGAGGGTTTCCTGATGTGTGAGCCCTTTCCGTAGGGCTTCCTACCGAGCGTGCCCTTTCCAGAGGGCTTCCTGCCAAGCTTGCCCTTTCCGGTGGGCTTCCTGCTAAGCTTGCCCTTTCCGGTGGGCTTCCTGCCAAGCTTGCCCTTTCCAGTGGGCAACCTGCCATGTTCCTGATTTGCGGCCATCCCCACTATGGACTCCCAGTATGAGTGCCTGCATCCGGGCTACCCTGGTTGAGTATTCTCCAAGTGGGCAACCTGTCGCCTGCCCTGCAAGTGGGTTACCTGTCGTCTGCCCAGCAAGTGGGTTACCTGTCGTCTGCCCAGCAAGTGGGTTACCTGTTGTGTCTGCCCTGTCAAGTGGCTTATCTGCCTTGCCTTCGTCTGGACCTAAAACTCCGCTAGCAACATCTTCCTCATTTCTGCTCAGATATGCTGATTCCTGTTTCAGAGGAGAGTGCGCAAGAAGCGGCTTCCTCATTCCTGATCAGATATGCTGATTCCTGTTTTAGAGGAGGTTGGTCTGCTAAGCGACAGTGCTGGTCATCGAAGGACTTCTAAGTTTTTCAGACTCCGTATGCTGGTTCCTGGGTTGACTTGTTTCCTCCATTCTCCCGTCTGGGAGCGGGCCTTCCTTCTATTGCTGTTTCTGTTCGCGTCCGGAGGCCGCTCTTTTCGGAGGGGGATACTGTCACGGTCTGCCCAGGCTGCGGAGCTGCATTTCTGTCCTGCTTTAGTTTCTGTTTTGCTTTGATCCATTCCTGGATTTCCTTTTGCTGTGTTCTATTTTCCATTCCTTGTTTCTGCTCCAGCTCTTTGCTTCAGCTCTGCTTCCTTTATTAGGTGTGCCCCACCTGTGTGTTCTGTTTGTCTCAGTCTGCAGTCTAAGGTATGTCTCAGTGCTATGTGTTTGGTTTCCATGTTTGGTTTGTTTTGTATCTTTGTCAGCAGGGATTAGCGTTAGGACCCACCGTCATTGGAGTACTTTGGCGTAGTGGTGGGCTAAGCATACTATGGCCATATCATGTGACTGAATCTCCAATAGTTATCATTAGTCCTAGGCTAGTTTCTGTATTCTTGTGTGTCAGTCTGTCTTTTATGTACCTTTGCCCTTCTTCCTTGAATCATCTGAGGATTCTGGTTCCTCTCTCCTCTCCCCATGTCCCAGTTAAGATTTCCTATCCTTGCTTAAAGGAAGAAGCGTCCGAGGGTTCCGGCTCCTCACTCCTTCCCCTGTGTTCCTTGCCTTCTTCCCTGTCCTTTGTTGTGCCCTGTACCATGTATGTCTTGTCAGGTTATGTTTATTCCTTGTCTTGTGCCTGTTTATGCTTTGCCCTATTCATGTCATGTTTCTAGCCACTTCTCATGTATATCTTATATCATGTTTCTTGCCTGGTCTCCCTTTCCCTTGCTTGTTATGTGTCTGCTCTATTAACTATTTGCTTAGCTTTCATTCTCCCAGCCTGCAGCATCCTGCACGTGATTCAGTGATATGCTTCATGCCTGCTCCAGGGTGCCTGCAGGATATCTTCATTCTGGTCTTCATCTGCTGCCATATCAGGGCGCTGGTGTTTGGCTGTACTAACCTAGGTGCTCAACGCCTGGGCGAGTGTGGTCACCCTGCAACCAGGCCCTGCCCCAGCCTCCACTGCTGCATCGTGACTCCTGTAAACTACATCGGGCGCGCTGGGTCCTTCCGGTCACCAGCTTGGACCCAGTCCGTGACACATGGCTGCAGGCAAAAAGCCAGGAGTTCGCGGAGTGGAGTTTGCAGCGTCAGCCCTTCCAGTGGGCCTCCGTACCCGTCAGCCCTTCCAGTGGGCCTCCGTACCCGTCAGCCCTTCCAGTGGGCCTCCGTACCCGTCAGCCCTTCCAGTGGGCCTCCGTACCCGTCAGCCCTTCCAGTGGGCCTCCGTACCCGTCAGCCCTTCCAGTGGGCCTCCGTACCCGTCTGCCCTTCCAGTGGGCCTCCGTACCCGTCTGCCCTTCCAGTGGGCCTCCGTACCCGTCTGCCCTTCCAGTGGGCCTCCGTACCCGTCTGCCCGAGCCTGTTCCTGCCTGAGCCTGTGTCCGTTCCCGTACCCATGCCGGTACGCATGCATGATCCACTACCTGAGCTTAAGCCGGTACCCGTGCATGAACCAGTACACGTGCCTGGCCCGGTGGTACTCCATTCTCGTCCGCCCTTCCAGTGGGCCTCCATTCCCGTACCCGTGCCTGAGCCGGTACGCATGCATGATTCACTACCTGAGCTTATGCCGGTACCCGTGCATGAACCAGTACACGTGCCTGGCCCGGTGGTACTCTGTTCTCGTCCGCCCTGGAAGAGGGCTTCTTCTTGTTCCAGTACCTGCCTTGTTCCAGTACCTGCCTTGTTCCAGAACCTGCTATGTTCCTGATTTGCGGCCAGCACCCCAGTAAGTGGACTCCTAAGTCGAG
>VKOC01047303.1:0-34141 GCA_009364415.1 Spea multiplicata
AGTTATGCACATCTGCCCCAGGCTTGCCACTCTGCCCCAGAAATGCCTTATACACCTTGTCTTATAATCAAGCAATTACAGTGTATATATATATATAGAGAGAGAGACATATATATAAATATTCACCCAGCCTATTCATTTTATTATACAACTAGCTTCTTATCAAATGTTATATTAGACACTCCGGCCATCATATGCACCTTAATGCCCTTACACAAAGATTCGTATTTCCTCATCCCAAATGAATGAAGGTACTCGTTATAATGATCTAGCAAATCTTCTTAAAGGGCAGTTAGCCAAGCTATAGTAGATGTTTGTGGTAAATATAATATTGTTTTCCAGTGTTTGGAAAGAATTCCATATTCCTGAAAGCTACTTAGTCGACATTGTGAAGTATTTTGACACCCATTCAAGTGATGCCTGTTTTTTAGGGAGGTTTGTATCAAACAGCCTTTCTGATTGGCGGTAGTCATGCTGATGGCCAGAATAATCAAGTGGTACCTAGATCAAAAAACACCTTTTAATCAGAAAACATTTTTTGTTGGGGAGGACCAACAGTGACTTTAGAGGATCCAAGTCTAATTCATTAGGTGAGGCAAACCTTTAGCAGCCATGCTCAATAAACACTCCCCTAGACACAATATTACACAACACCGGGCAATTCTATCGATGACACGTTCTTATTACACTATAATTTTCTCTTGATGTTCCCCAACCCGGCATCGGCTGCTCGCTGTGCATCATCCTCTTAACGCTGACTTAGGAGCTGGGGGAGCAACTAGACAGTTAAGTGCATGAAGTGACTTAATTACCAAAGAGGAAGTTACTATAAAAATAATATCTGGCCTCAAAAGCCAAACTGGCTTTACCGCTATGGCCCCAACTATGAGATCCCTGTGTAATGTAGTGCTTTGTGATAATATCCTGATGCAATTAATAAATGCTAAAATACTTACTCCCCAAACCAATAGAAGCATCTGGAACGTAAATACAAAATCTGTAACCGGAACCAGGGGTCTAGTGGGATGTCCCTGGTCATATCGCCTTCATCAAAGAGAAAGCTGCTCCAGTTCTCGGAGTAAGGGTGCTCCTCCAGGGAAAAGGGGTCTCTAACTGAACCACCAGTCACAACACAGCAGTTATCGGGACCGGGCACAGTTTATATTTACCATATATATTTATATAATTTACCAGGGGAAGGGAAATGGACAAACATAGGAATCAGAGAAGGTTTACCTTAATTAACTCATATCTAGCAAGGGATTATGCAAACAACACAGGAACCAGACAAATCTCATACGTTCAACAATGGCGAATACACAACAGAGGGAAAGGGATTTGGCAAGTAACACTTACACAAAGACTAGACGGTGAGTCATTCTTAATTACCATAGAAATGGAAACAGGAGGTGAACATACAAAATATTACAATTAAACCCCTGTAAATCCATGTAGTCCCAATAATTTTCAGGACAACTGCATTGATATGAGTCGCCATCCTTTGGGAAGCATATCTGAAAATAATATTTTTTGACATCGGTCTTCAAGTCTACTTTATGTCCTGATGTAAATAGAAAAATACCCTCAAGTACTGCTGTTAGTTGCTTTTTCAATGAGCCCGTTTGCTTTTTTCGCCTCCTTGTGTTGACTTTGGCATCCTAGATCTTAAGAATTTTGCTCCCTTGTTATCCAGTTTATCAGCCCTCTGCCATATACCTTAAGGCTCCATCTGTTCCAAAAAGTCTCAGTCTTGCGTACACTTTTCTTTAGAAACTCTTACAACATGAAATATTTGGCATTGCATAAGCCAGGCAAGGGAAGAAACATTTGGCTTCGTTATTACGCAATTTATACATCTCTGAATTATTTAATGCAATGGGGAAATAAGAAAAGTGGAAATCACTATACAAGAAAAAGCAGGAGGAAGTGAACAGCAAAAAATGAAAATAAGAGAAATAATTAAAGTCAACGTAACAAAAAATGAATGTCTGCATACGGTTCTAGTTCAATAACCAAGCACACCTAACCTTACCAACTAAATAATCAGCCAACATGCTTCCCACGGCCTCTCAGGTACTCTAAAAAGGCTCTGCACATTACCAGCAATTGTAGAATTCTGGATAATGGTCTATTTATTGACATTTATGCTAGCATTTTGTACTTTTATTTTAAATGTAAGATTAAAGGGCAACATATATTTCTTGTGCATGTATGCAATATACGGAGTGCCCAAATGGATTTCACTTTATTTACAGTCATTATGCTGTGAAATAACAAAGTATATCTAGTTGTAATGCATAGACTGTAACGCCACAGGCAGGGCCGGCCCTACAATAGGGCAGACTGGGGCAATTGCCCCAGGCGGCACTTTGGAAGGGGCGGCACTTTGCCGCCCCGAGCGGTTTTTTTTTTTAAACGGAAGAGAGAGAGAGGGGCGCTGAGTGGTTTTCTCTTACCCGCTCGGCGCCCCTCTCTCTCTCTCCTCTGCGGCGAGTCTCCCTCTTCGGTCTTGGTGCCGGCTTGTAATGCTGAGCGCCGGAAGTGGCGTCAATTTCCGGCGCTCAGAATTACAAGCCGGCACGGTGGCAGAGCAGGGAGACTCGCCGCAGGACTCTTAAAGGTAAGTACCGGCGTCGGCGAAGTTTAAAATGCCGCCTCCCCCCCGCCGACGCCGGCGGCATTTTAAACTTCGCCCCAGGCGGCGTTACGCCTTCGGCCGGCCCTGGCCACAGGTAGTTCAGGGTGTTCTGGAAAAACTCTTTAACACCTCTGCTTAAACCTTAGAGCTATGATGCAAAATTTGTCATCCCTGTTCTACATACTGCATGAAAATATTAATTGTTATTGTATTCCAGAAATTAGCAGGGTACAACTAATTGTGTTCTTTGCTTTTTGATATACGTTTTTAAATCGTTTTAATCTTATATCATACAATTCCAGTTTAAAATATAAAGTCAATTTTTGCCAGGTTCTGCAGTGGGCATTTTTAGGTTTATTGTTTTTTTTGATCAGATAATAGCTGTAGGTAGAAGATTAATGGAAAGGACTCCTTGTTATGAAAATGTGTTCTATGTCTGGCCGTTTTACTTAACGTGGTAGAGGCTGATACAGTGAGGGGATATAAACTTGTATGGGACAGACATCAAGCTATCCTGAGTCTTAGATAAGACCAAGGACTGATTATGGTCTGAGTCTTTATATTAGGAAAAAACATAGATAAGCCTTCAAAAAAGAATGACGTAAAAGACACTAGTCAGATTAATTATTTATTTATCTGATTTTATTGTCAACACACATATAAACCCTAAATAATTGAAACAACCCATAAAGCAAAATGAAGAACTGCGTGGTTATTAGCAAAGACAAAATGTTATTTTTAAGCACGCAGCTATCAAGAGCTACTTTATGGGCTATTATATAATTAAGATGGTAAATATGAACCAAACGATACATATGGCATGTGCCAGCCCACCATAAAAACACAATATTTATTATTTATTTTGCCTTCGGCCAACACATTCTTCCCACTATATTAGCTCATAGCACCCATCTCTGAGACTGAACAATAGCTGCGTGTGTGTAAGCTTTTCACACTGGCCTGTTAAATATTTTATTTGCTGTCACCGGCTCCCTGCACCCCGGCTCATTAGGTTACACAATAGCAATTAAAATGAGTGAAACTGGAAAGAGGTGAACTGTATGGAAACAGCAAGCAAAAGGCAACCCTGATCCTAAAAACATCCCTGATCCTAGAAAATATTACATTACCAAATATACATATATGAAAAATAGTATATGTCTAATCCATGCAATTGCATAAAAAAACTTCAATAATGGAACAGTCCTGCAAAGTCCAACTTTGTGCTGAATATTAGCAGCTTCCAATTCAAAGGGAATAGATCACAAAATGGTCTCAGAAGTCTTCTTCTTACAGTTGCTGTTCAGTTAATTATTGAGTCTGCTAAGTGAGTCAGCAGTCTTGTGGGGCAGCTCCAGTGAAAGTAATGGTGTTTTGAGCCAAATCACATGATACTAAATTCAGAGTTGTGTGAATATACAAGTTCCTATGGCTTTTAATTTAACCCACTGCTAGTTGGTTGTTGGGCCAACTTGTGTCAATTTGACTTTCACTGTAGACAAAAAGCTAATTTCAGCCAACGTAATTGAGTTGTGCTGAACAACTGGGCAGAACTGCCAATGTGACCCAGGTCAGGGGTTTATGAGTAGACAAAGGAGAATCAAGGCTGTTTTAGCACTTTTTGCGGTGCTCGTGTTTAGCTGTAATTTTCTCCCCTCCCATTTAGTGTACCAGCGCGTTATATATATTGTTTTTTCGGGACAAGAAGGGCTTTCTTCAGATAATATTTTGATCATATCATCTAATTTCCTATAAAAAATAATAAAAATATGCATGAAAATTTAAAAAAAAAACATTGTTTGTCACTTCTTATTTTGAAAAATCTTACTCATTGAAAAAACTGCCTAAAAACTACTTCTGTCCTGAGTTTAGAAATACCCCGAATGTTTTTTTTTCCTTTCTGCAAGTTATTGTCGTAATAAGTCAACCTAAGCGTTTTGTTATTTTCATTTTTTTGGATTTTTTTTTACATTTTGCTGGAACTGGATGGTTCCCCTGATGGTGATAACACTACAATTATTTTCCCACATTTTAAAAATGTTTTTAGCTATTTTTATTTTTTTCTATTTTGGTTATTATTTTTTTCTATATTTTACAGAAAGCTGGGCTCCATTTACTTTCATGGTTGAATGCAATACCTGTAAGGGGAGCCAAAGATCTCAGGAGATCTCTGGAGAGACCCTCTTGGCAACTTGTTTATTTTTTTTAAAGGACGCTGTCATATTGTGAGAGGCGAAATATTTCCTGATGCCGATCTCGGTGTTGCTGTAATGCCTCAATGTTGAGGACTGTTTAATCTAAGAAAGCAATAGTAGATCACATTAGAACTAAGCTTGTTTAATGCCATGAGGTGCCAGACACGTCATCGGTCATTAACTGACCGTGTTTGCTTGACATACCTGGTCATCATTGGTCGTTAATAATATAAAATACATTTACTCACACTTACTGAACAGTGGACTCTGGTATTTTAAACTCTTCCTTAAACGGTTGCTTTCATCCAGCAGTTCACTTTTCATTTGCATTTTCATATGTATGTATATATAAAAAGTGCACCACTTCTTGGGAACCTCAAACTGGCTCATTTTTTGACCTCTTAACTAGACTTGGGTGCAAGTCTAGTTAATTACATTCTTTCCATAAATCTTTTATTCCATTAGGATTGTCCACAACTTTTTCCCTACGTGTCTGTACCGCATCCAGAATATTTTTGTTGAAATTCCATAAAAACATGACATATTTGTCATAAACAAAGAAGAAAAGCATGCTTATTTTTTTTAGAAGTAGAAATTGACATCTCCCCAGCCATATCTTACTTTATACTAATGCTCTCTATTTATTTGCTATTTTATTGCCAGATGACTCTAATGACAGAATATCTAACGAGGTGTCAAGGGTGTAGTAAGCATTCAAATACTGTTAAGCAGATATGAGAGCAAAAGTCCACTACCGTTATTTCAGGATCACTGCCCTTTTCATTTTCTGAGTTGGCAGGCTGGTTTAATGAATATTCAATAATTAATGAACAATTATTTCCATTGCTTTGTAGAGCTGCAGAATTTTATACCCCAGACAACTTTCCATTGCTGAAAAAAAGTCATCTGATCATTGATTTCTACCACTAGGAGGCATATTTTTAATTTTTTTGTTTTTAATCACATTTCCCAAAACATTGTCCAGCTGCATTTCTGTGAGTTATAAATCATATTAATACAAAGAACCCGCACTTCTTAGGTTCAATCAACTTGATTAAAAAATGCAAGAATGGTGGTCAATATATTAATTTCCAGAATGACCAGATAACTATGAACCAAGGTCGTCTAAACCATATGTAAGTTATTTAGCAAGGTCCACATGGATAAAAATAGATGTATTCTAAATTGTAAATGTCCACACGTTCACCTCTTTACATCAGCTTCTTGATATATTGTCATTAGCCTCTTTGTAATTACCCACAGATTGCAATTGGTCAGAGGTACAGGATATTTTGGAGATTCCCAGATAAAAGGTGGCCCCTGTCTTTCTAGGTCCCCAAGGACCAATGGGAACCTGAAGCATCGCATTGCAACACCTGCCAGTATCTAATTTACTTAAAACTTCTTCCCAGTCCTATGTTTCAGTCCCTTCATTGTCCTGTTTCGGATACATATATGACCTGGTCATTTATCTCTTCATGAGCTGTGTGCAGGTATGCAGCTCTGGGAAAATGCAAGAGCGCAAACACATCTGCTATGGTCATATCTGTCACACCAAATATTCTCTCTCCCACATACATACATAAACATGTGAAAATACTGCAAACATAACATAGACAAACAAAAACATACACAATTTCATAGCTAACCATACCAGACAGCTTACCGCTTTCATTATTGTCTCAGCTTTATTGTGTAAATCTGGTAATCGCTGGATCTCCAAAGCAGTTTTTAATAGCTGAATGGTTTGAGCGGCTTTTTGATTTCCTCATGAACTGCGTGGCTCTGTCCACTATCCAGTCCAGTAGTTCTGTCCACTATCCAGTCCAGAAGTTCTATCCACTATCCAGTCCAGAAGTTCTATCCACTGTTCCATTCCATTCAGCGTGAGCCTCAGTCAACATGGTCCATAGCTGTGCTCAAAGCTGACATCATCACACAGGCTGCGACACATTCAATTACACTACATGGTCCTTTAATGATGTTTGCTAGTACGAGGATGAATTCCTTCATTTCTGGGACCGTTCCATGAAGTCTGGAACACATTAGCGCCATAACAGTAACCCATGCCAGCTTTCCTCACCCACTTTATGACAGAAACAACGTTCTCTAGCACATTTCTCCCTTTCTTTTTGTCTCCTTCCTGTTTACCAATCACATTCCTTTTTCATTTCTCCACCACCCTTGTTTAGTTTCCTCGGTAGATTTGTGACAGCGTTGTATTCTTCAAAGATATACTGATCCTCCCTCTCATAGATGCCATAATAATTAATTATTTCCCTGGTAAAGGCTGCTTAAAGGGAAGTCCCATGGAAAAATAAGAAACATGATGTAAAATTGTATTAAAACAGAACACAATATTTTTTTTTAAAAAATGTCGGCAGTTCCCCTTAACATACCCCTTTTCCTCTTTTGAACTTTAACTTTCCAGATAATTCTCACCCTAGTAAAATTAATAAAGAAAATAAATGTTATGCTTTTATTTTCACATATCAACATAAAAATACCACTCATATGTCCTTATTTATTGCATGTGGGAGCTGCAATCAGATGGTCAAAACCTGTAATGAATGTCACAATAGATTTATAAATGAACTACATGTTCGTAGGTGGACACCAGAGCTGGGATTTTCTTTTAAAGAAGTAATTATGCCCATTTTTTGGCCTTTTGCTGGGAAATGCCATTTGCTTATGTTCCCGCCATGTAACATTAGTCAAGTAGGATAACTAGGTTGACGTGTATAAATACATTCATGCTCTATAAAAGCATTTTCTACCTAAAAGTGAAGACAATCGAATGTGCCAAGTCATAGAAAGATAGGGGAGAGCTGCTCTTCACATACTAACACTGCAGGGGGGGCTTCAAACTATTTACTATTTAATTCCACCATATTTAAGGCAGTGCAGACTCCGACCACTTCCCATAAGCACCAACTAAGATGACATCATATCCTAGCGCTCAGGACTGAAGCCGCATGCAGTGCGAGGGAACAGGGAGACAGAAGCCAGCAGGAACTGACCTCACATTGCAGGAAAGGAAAGTGAAGAGCTAGATAATGAGAAAAAGGGACACCAATGAGATATGGAGAGAAAGGGGAAAAATAGAGAGAAGTGAGAGAGGTAGAGATAATGAGATGTGTGCTGATGTTTGTTTCTATCTGTTTACCTTTCTGTTAAATTACATTACATTTATTTATAAAGTGCCGACAGATTCCGCAGCGCTGTTACATTCATTAGAACAATTTATAAACACATACAATAACACATACAATAACACATAACATATACAATAACACATACAATAACACATAACACATACAATAACACATACAATAACAAACTGGTGCGAAGGAGAAGAGGGCCCTGCTTTCGCGAGCTTACAATCTAGTCGGTGGCTGAGGGGAGTGAGACAATAGGAGAGGACGGCTTGGATGGGGATGAGTTGATCTGGTTCCGATGATGTGTTGAGGCTGTTGATTGTTCAGATGGCTTGATTATGATGGCTGGGAGTGATGGGAAGGAATGTTGTTGCTTCCCTGAACAGAGGGGTTTTCAGAGAGGTTTTGGAAGTTGCATACGAGGCAGAAAGTCTGAGGGAACTGGGAAGGGAATTCCACAGGAGGGGTGCGGATTAATATATTGTTTTACTTTTCAGTAAATCAACCAATATAGTTGAACTGTAATCAAATAACAATCACATTTATTTGTGAAATATGTAGATGAAATTACAAATATCTGATGGTATTAGATGCCATGCATTTGGAGAGAATGTACTATGTAAGTTCTCTGGCATATAATACTTTCTATGGTCCATTGGCAGGGTAACATCGTAAGTGGTATAATGTGTCTGCAGGGTGCATATCATTTCTTTAAGCTATGTCTTGTGGATTCTAGTTCTATAGTATCTAGTCCAAAATGTGCATGTAAAACGCATCAATTTATGTTGCGCTAACGTGCAACCAACTAAATTGCTTAGTAGAAGTTGATTTTAATTCCACCAATTCACATCAAACTTTTTCAAACACCATTAACACCAAGTTGCTTTAAATCGGTTATTAAATAAGCAAAATGCAGTATTTAAGCAAACATGGTATGATCTGTTTGCATTCTCCATTGGTTAATATTTTTGCAGATGACTTGTCCATTGTTTTAAATAAAATTTAGTTATTTAAGAAAGAGCATACGCTAAAATAATAATATTAGGGTCTAAAGCAGTAATACGTAAGTAATACAGTATAAGGTCGAAATGCTCTACTAGAAAAGTCCACTGATGCTTTTGAAACGGAAGACAAAGGATGGTAAATTCATTTTAAGTATAATCAAGGTCACAGCTTCTGTGAATGTCATTGTTTTCTGTATGTTACAGTTCCTGTGACATTCACACAATAGCTTACATGATCATGTTGTAAATCAGTTTGCCCCAAAGGACACATGACATTAAATAACTTTATACAAAGAAAAACAGGATGGCTTTAGGTGTGTGCCATTAACCCAGTCGCTGCTATTAGATCTATTCATTCAGTCATGCCCAAGAAAACGTATTCCTTTGAATGTGATCCCCTTCTGTCAACAATTTATTCATCAGGTTACCATGCTTCGCATATCAGAGGAGACGCTGGTGCAGGGCAGGACACTGTCTCCCCACAAGAGAATGCCGGTCGGTTTCAGAAGAGCTCTCCCTCCTCGAACAGGTTTCCCCCTCTTGTGGAGCCTTTTGGGGTTTGGCGACCATGGGAGTTTCTGATGATCCTCCAAGCCTGGGGGAAAAATTCTAAGGGTGCACAGGACAAGCCATAGTCAGAGATCCAGGGTCAAACACAGAAATAATAGTACTAAATGTGCTAGGACAATACAGTATATACTATACTGTATCATAGATAGACTGTCATAGAACTACAGTAAGGACTGAGGAGGAGAAACATTCAAAATGAGTGAGGTCACTCCATTCTAGCCGACCACTGTACGAAGAAGCAGAAGAGGAGCCCATCAGTGGAAGCAGCTGGAGGAGGATCCCTAGAGCAGCGTGAGACACAGATGGTGGACATCATCTACAGCGGATCAGGACCGTGGACGACATGGCAATGGTGGGAGGCCTACGGCAGACCAGTGGGTATGTGACACAGGTACAGTGTATTTGACTTACATCTTCCACAGCCCTGTCAATTTCCAGTGTGCTCTATTCATTGACCCTTCAATTCACTAACCATTATTCCACAGAGGCTCTGGTCCTCCGAAGCCACCGAAGACAATACATTTCTATCCCACAATGGAGAACCTGAATGTGCTGCATGTATTACTGGACCCACCTCAATTATGATTCCTCCATGAATCCTAACATAAATGACCTCTCTCGATACATGAACATTAATTTAGGAAAAAAGAAAAATCATGAATATAAGACTATTGAGCATCAGTAGGTCATGTCACACTGGCGCTCCATCATAAAAGCCCCAGCGGAAGTTCCGTGTAACAGCGGAGGTTGTCGGTACGCATTGCGCAGGCATTCACTGGCTGCCAGACAGGGGGATCCAGGTTCCCTGCAGCACTGCGGAGGGATCTTAGTCTTGTAGTCAGACCTCTATTTGAGGTCTGCTTATAAAACAACCTTGAATATAAGACGAGGGTACTTTTGAGAGTAAACATAGTATATGTATTGTAAGAAATGCTTCATAAATTGTTGGTGCTATTTAATGTATGTTAAAGAAAAAAAACACCTTGCATTTTTGGGGGTGTCCTTATTAGATCCCCTGGAATTATTGGCCCTCTTCCATGTAGGCACCTTGCTATAGTGCCCTGAGCCACTGCTTATACATATATTTGAACATTTAAAAGGATTCCCCTAAACGAGTGAACTTCATAATTGCTGAGGGCATGAACTTTATTGTAATCCCTTATGGGTCCAGTTTTAGGCTCACCATTGTGTACCTTTTGTACTTTTCAAGCTCCTTCTGGTCTTTATAGAGTTAGCAATCATCATGGATTAGTGGAAGGAAAGGAGTGTATGTATAAATGCGAGGGGCATTATTCCAAGAATGATATGCAATCACCTCCAGAAACCACATGGCTGCTTTCCCAGGTCTGCAGAAACAATGTAAGGAAAATGGAAACAGTGAGATATGAAGTATGATTGCAAATACAAAAAACTGTTGTAGTCTACTTTGAGACATATAGGAACAAACTCTTTACCCTCTTAAACTGTAACGGTTTAGAAGCAATTCACTGTGCAAATGTCAGGTACAATTAAAATCAATATAAAATATACTCTATATCTCTTGCACATATTTTCATTCCCTTTACGAGAATGTGAGCACAGACGCTGTTGCATGGATATGAGCCTCTTTCAGGTAAACACGCATGCGCATGTTTATGATTCTGATATGGCAATTTGTTTTTTTGCAATGGAAATGCTGCAGAGTTTTGGCTGGAAAGGACTGTGGGTTTTGGCTGCCACTCTTTAGTTGTCATCCTCATTCCTGGGAGCGCAGGCCCAAAAGAGGAAGATTGGCCTGATATCACGGAATTCATTTCAAGGAAAGAAGATGGGTGAGAGGAGTAGCTTCCATTATGTAGCACATTATTGTAGGTCAATATACACTATGTAGACAAACGCATAAGGCCACCTGACCATTACACCAACAGGGGCTTTTATGAGATTGCATTCTATATACATAGACATTCATATGTAGTTGGTCCTCCCTTTTGCTGCTACAACAGCATCCGCTATTCTGGGAAGCCTTTCCACAAGATGTTGGGGCGTTTCTGTGGGAACGTTCATCCAGAGGAGCATTTGTGAGGTCAGGCACTGATGTTGGATGAGAAGGTCTCTGTTCCACTTCATACCAAAGGTGTTCGATTGGATTGAGGTCAGAGCTCTGCGCGGACCAGTCAAGTTCTTTTACGCCAAACTCATCCACCCATGTTTTTATGGACCTTGTTTTGTGCCCTGGGGCGCAGTCATGCTGGAATAGAAAATGGCCTTCCCCAAACTGTTACAAGAAAGTTGGAATCATAGCATTGTCCTCTTCAGCATAGCAAGACATTTTAGAGAACCCCATTGAACACCTTTGGGGTGAACTAGGATGAAGATTATGAACCTTCTCATACAAAATGATATACCCTGAAAATGATATACCCCGTTAAGAACATTTTACCCACTCTTATACCTTGTTGAAAGACAATGCCCTGTTCTGAAGATAAACATTGTTGTAGCTTCATTACATATTCTTTAAACATCAGTTGATATTTGCTCTACTCGAAGTACCCCTCAGTGTTAAAAGGAGTGGCTCAAGAAGAAAAAATGAGGAATGGAATGCGTAGGATGCACGGGGGCAGGAGTGCTTTCCACATACCTAAAAACAAAAAAATTTATGGGAGCCCAATAAACGAATGTGTAAACACTGTCATTTACATAATACTTTTCTTCTATTTCATTTACAGTGGACATGCCACGTAGAACTGTCAAAACTACAATCAAATTTACCTAAGAAGGAGGAGTAACTTAATAAGTAATTTAAGGACGAATATTCTTAATATTAAAAGAGGCAGGCACGGCAAATGCACCCACGTAAGGTGGAATTCTAACATATATAAATTCATAAATGCCATTGCAAGTGTTTATACAGTACACAGATAATATTGAACATGGCGGCTGCAAAATGTACACAAAGACACACAACATGAAGAATCTTCGTCTTCGTTAATCTACGAAACTCCCGGGTCCCTTCCCCATCTAGCCTACCTTATATACGCAGTATCGCAGGGTTAACAGGAGCGGAAATCCGTAGGTTCGCACGAGGAGTTAAAGGTCAGAGCGACTCTATTGCTCGCTCCTCTGGCACTAAACAATTGGTCCATACAAGCGACCAATAGAGCAGGGAGACCATCTCCCCAGTTGGAGTTTTGCGGTCATGATTTTAAAAGTCTGTACGAGTGACTCTATTGGTCGCCAGCAGGGGGCTCGTCTGCCATCAACCAATGAAGTTTTTTCCCCCACGAAGATGAACATGAAGAGTTGGCTGGCAGAGGAGGACCCTGCAGGTGATCAATAGAGTCGCTTGCACGACCCTTTAACTCCTGACGACGAACGTACGGATTTCCGCTCCCGTTAATCCCTGCAATGCTGCATAGATAAGGAAGGCTAGATGGGGAAGGGTCCAGGGAGATTAGTAAAGAAGACGAAGATTATTCGTGTTGTGCGTCTTCGTATACATTTTTCCGCCGCCATGTTCGTTTGTTTCGGTATTCAGGCTGAACAACGCAAAAGCACCCTTCGTGTTCGTTTTCATGTTCGCCCGAATATGAATGCACACGTCTATTAAGAACTCATCTTTCCAATGCTCATAATAGTTTAGAAAGAACCAAATCATTAAGAAAAAGAAAGGCTACTTTGTCTATTGCCTCATTGGAAGTTACTCTGATGTTTTTTGTGACAGAGTTACTGCTACCACGAACTAGCTGGGATCAGCATCTTTATGTATCTTTTGCTGCCTTTTGAATCACCCACTGAGGGCTTTGCCTTATCTCTAAGTAATATTAACATTAGTCAGGCCAGACCTGCCCTGGGATTCCACGCACAAGGTGGAATCCATGAATAAACACATAAATTACTTCACCCTTTCCATTTTCCTCCTGTTGTTATTGGAAACCTGCTGGTCCTGGGAATAAAGCCAAAAAGGAATGCCTCCATAAGGATTTAACCCTTCACCTTTTCCATAAGTTTTGCAAATTGTGTTCTGGACAGATTTTTTTGCAGTTTTGGGTGTGAACAAAAAATATATAAATATAATCTAACTGCCCCAACAGAGAAGCTTTTCCATCGACACCTTTATCAGTAAATGCAGCGTTAGACACGTAATTCCATATATTGTTGAATGTCCAATGTCCTCCAAGTAATAATTATTTAATCAGGTAAAATTCAGCCTCATTCTTATTGTTTTGATGGAAATGCTTAAATGTTAAATGAAACAAAATCAGGTAATGAGGTTATTGCCATAGAAACTGAAAGCACATCTTAAAAGTGCCTGTGATGTATTTTGTGATTAAAATAAAATAACAAATTGGCCAAAGTTTATTATTCTCATAATAGAGAGTGCAGGCAATAATTTTCCTAGATGGAACAGCTCATTTCAACATTTTTATTTTTAAAAAAGAGTGTATTTTCTCCTGATTTAAAGACTTAACCCTTAATCATTCTTTGTTCTCATCCTAGATACAAGATAACCTGATACAAGATGCAAGATAACCTGTCTCATAATTGCCAAATCAGTATGCAAATTGCAACAACTTACTCAGTATGGGATATGAAGAATTCAGATAGATGGAGACAAAACATAGGGTAAGGAGGCCACTTCACTCTAGCTTCCTGTCACATTCACTATTATACCTTAAGTCCGGCAACTGACCTCCTGTAAGTCACCAGCTAAAGTCTTTTCTGCTCAAGTCTTGCAGTCTGATCAACCTGCCCTAAGTCCTGCACTTCTCTGCTCTTCTGATCTTGAGTCTTGCACCTTCAGTTGTCCTATCCTGGCCGTCTCTGCCCCAGTCCACCCAGCTTCAGAATCAAAGCATATGGAGCTATGTAGACCCTCTATCACTCATTACAGTCCAATACATATAACCTGGACCAGGTAGGTCTATAACATAATAAACACTGCTTTAACAACTCATTTCATCAAATATAATGGCCTTAAATTACAGTCTTTTGCTCCTTAAAGCCGTCCTCTTTTTGTTTGTTGAACTTTAGTATGGAAACGTAGGAGTGCGAATCACAGCTATGCCTGGAATGTGGCTGATCATTGGGTTTCACCTTTTGTGCCCCTTGCATAACTGGCACCCTCTTTGTAAGATACCTGGAGTGTTGAGTGAAGCAGGAGCGTCATGAATTCCATTCCCTCCCAGAATGTTAGACAGGCTCAGTCACCATGGAAATCTCTCCAAATTGGTTAGGGAGAGGCTGCCGGTGTCAGAACTCCAGGGACTCCTCAAATATTAATATTTTCTTATGAGGAGGAGGATTCCTCCACTGGCATTATATACAGATTTCTGTTATTAAACTGGGCATGGCGTAAGTACAATTGCAACACATGATAGTTTCCAAATTGAACAGAGGTAGCTTATTAAGCTAATATTACTTCATATAACCTTTCTTCTAAATACCATGTTTTGCTACTACATCCAACTCAGCTGTTGATATATTGTGGCTTATAACCTTCTTACAACAACTCCCTCATACAACATGTCCATGTAACCTCTCCCTATAACTCTTCATATTGTTCTGCACAAACCTAAGTACCAATCAACCAAGAGTTAGCTTGGTCTTTGGCACCTGGGGCTCCTGTATGTGACAACCCCCCACCCACATACACACCAAAAAATTAATGTTGGCCAGAATATTTATATCACAATAAATTAAATAAGTTTAAATAAATAACATTTACTGAACAGATATGGTGCAGCGTAATTCCCACTACTATACACTAAGCCAGACATTGACGGTAGTGCAGCATAACCCTTATTATTATACACTAAGCCAGACATTGACATGTTAGGCCTCTTCCCCCGTGCCACCGCTGCTAAATTAGCAGCCTGCCTGTGCCACCTATGTCCCTGAAATAGTCTGCCTGTGCCACCTTTGCGCCTGAAGGCAGCTGCCTGTGCCACCTCTGCCTTAAAGCAGCCTGTCTGTGCCACCTCTGCCCCAAAGCAACCTGCCTGTCCACCTCTGCCCCTCGAAAAGCCTGCCTGTGCCAAGTCTGCCCCTGAAGCAGCCTGTCTTGTGCCACCTCTGCCCACAATCAGCTGCCTGCGCCACCTCTGCCCCCCTAAGTCAGCCTGCCTGTACCACCTCTGCCCCTAATCAGCCTGCCTGTGCCATTTCTGCCCCTAAACACTAATTACTAACTTATTTCATTCACCCACTCACCCATTCACTCTCCCGCACCCCTCGCTTGTTGATTTCACTGGTCCGGGGGCCGGCTGTGCAGACGTCTATGCGACCCAGCGGGCGCCTAGCGTGGGCCCTCAGCTTACTGCTGTGGTGCCCGCGCACTGTATGAGGAAACTATTTTCCCACCCAGGTTCCTGCTCATACCTCAGCGGGAAAAGAGGTTCCTCATACAGTGCGCGATGCCACAGTAGTAAGCCGCGGACCTGCGTTTGGCCACTGGGCACCCCCCTTGATGAGTGACACCCGGAGTGTACTGCCCCCGCAGGGACACTGTCATGGAATAAGGTCAGCTGTATTGCCTTTATATTATATATTACTTATATATAATTGTATTTAATATCGCAGTTTATGTGTTTGTGGTCCCTTTTGGGACCCTATAAATCTTCATCTATTTGTGTTTCCTTATTTATATACATTTGTAGCCTTTCATTGTATTAACTGGGGCCAGTGGCGTCACAACCCGGGTGAGGGGGGTACGGACCGCAACCGGGTGACACCTTACAGGGAGTAACACCAGGGCTGGCCCTGCTATGGAGCAGATTGGGGCAATTGCCCCAGGCGGCACTTTTGATGAGGCGGCACTTTGCCGCCCCAAGCACCATTTTTTTTTTGTTTGTTTTTTGAAGTGGTTGGGAGAGAGGGGCGCCGAGTGGTTTTCGCTTATCAAGTCTTCAGTACCTGCTCTCTCTCCTCTGCGAGCCCTCTAGCTCGGTCTTGCCGGCTTGTAATGCTGAGCGCCGGAATATGATGTCATTTCCCAAGTTTTTTTTTAATCAAATGTATACAGACAGTTAAGCTGCCAACTACCTTTAAGCATTTTTGGTAGTCTCTCATTGTGTGTGTTTTGTGGGTTTTTGTCCCATTTCCATGTGTGGTCTTGGTACTGCTTTTTTCCTATGATTTCTAAACCTTCCTTATTCTTATCTATACTGTTTTCTGGTTCTGGTCCTATTTGCTCATTTTCCTGACCTCTGTCAAGTATCCTTCCATGTCTTTTACTTGGCTTTCTAGACCCGTAGTTGGTTTTGAGAAAAGTTATGTATCCTTATTATTGATCCTACTTCCTCCAGTTCAAAATTTGTTTAGAATTTAGGTTTACCTATTTTGTATCACTCATTGTTACAGTTTACAAATTCACAAATTTACCTTTGGAAAATATAATAATTTGAAAAATAATGATGATTTGCCATCCCCCGTTCACATCCAGGTTTCTACAAATTATCTTTTTTTCTCATTTGACATTTTCTAAATTCAGCTGAATAGATGAGTTCTTATTTGAGTGAATCGTAGATCAACAGGATAAAAAAAATCACAACTTGATCTCATTAGGTTCAACTCCGTTCTATCTATACATACACCATGTTTTAGCGGAATCTCAGGTCTTAATGCATTTGTCATAATCTACCCCTGTACAAGTGTTCCATGTATCGGTTGCTGCACGTAGGTTCGCCCACTAATCATTCTACTGTCCTCTTTTTTTAATTTGTATATACTACATAGAACTTAAAATGTATTTAAAATATAGCCAGATGTTTACAGATAGAACCTGGCTTTTACACAGCTGAAACACATCATAAGTAATGAAAAAAATGTAGGAAATTCAGCATCTGGAATTTGCTTTGCTATTGTAATGTGTACAGAGTGTCCGGATCTGTTTATTTTCTGAGATGAAGAATGTAGCATGTAGGTTTGAATGAACAATGGGTATATTTGGAAACAATCTTTTGAAAATTATGAGGAGGAGAGAGTACATTGTGCTCTTATTATGTTTCTTCCCACGGCTAGGGGTGGATGAGCCAGCCATGTGGCAGCATTTTCTGGGCCAGAAATGTCTGTCTGACACTAGAGGACACATTCAATTATTAATTATTATTATTAACGGTCTATACTCTTAACATCCTGACAAATGGTGACAATTCAGGCCTTTTTAATGGTTAACATTATAGAATAGGAAACACAAACTTTCAGGACACTGACATCCCTCCTTCAGGCATAGTTAAAGGGACGCTCCAGCCATCAATTTACATGGAACCCCCCTTGAAAATGTATGGGGGGATTCTGCAAGTCAGCTTCCGCACTTGCTTGGCAAATTTTGCAAGGGACCCCGTGGGGGAGTGCTTTCCTGCCAATTATTACCTACTTCGAGCTGCGGTGGGGAGAAGCATCAGGCCATGGAAGTCCAATTGACAATATAGAACTTGACAACAATATTAATCCATATTAAGAAATAGTGGTACAGAAGAAGAGGTGTCTTCTGTCCATAATAATAATGATGTGCATTCTAAAAACTCATGTAGATGCATTAATTCTTCTAACCATGTGTGTTCTGTCACAAGACAAGGTTTACCTATAGACCTCATGTATGTCTCATCTTCTAAGGCCCTATGCTTTGTGCAGAAACTCAGCAACCAAGTAGAATTAGCTTGTCTGTCAAAACACACAACATGATGTAAAAGTTTGTTCTCCTAACCAAGCCCATTTTCTGCCGGCTGATGTTTAATGTTGCTTAAACTCTATGACTACAACAATCTGTGCGGAATTCCCTGACAGGCGCAGGGAGGGTTCCTGCAGGGGAAACATCTGACTCTTAATGATTCCAAGCACTTTTCCATTTGCCATAATAAGCAGAGTTTTCCATTCTCCTTGAAGCTGAGTCCACCCACCTGCCACATACTGAACTTTCGTATGAAAAAATTCATTTGAGTTTCTCTTAGGATAAGAAGAAGGTAAGTAGATGTTTTGCTCTTAAAGTGTAGCTATTATTTTTTATTTCAAAACACCATGGTTAAGTAAAGTAGCCCAAAAACAGTTCTTGATTTGTAAATATTTCTTAGCATACATAAATCATTCTTCCACCTGTAGTCTTTGTTATTTGTGTAATTTGAATAATCGGCTTTTAGAGTTGTATATTCGGGCGCTCTGTGTGCTTTTCCTTCCTGACCGAAATCCTGTGTGATTCATGGCATCCTTTAAGATAACATTGTCTTTTTAATTTCAAGCAACTGCAGCTTTTCTTGATCATAAGCACTTTACTGCCTCTTCTGAAAGACAACTCTTTATACTAACTGCTCAAGGTAACACTTCCCAGAATTTCATACATGTGCCCTTGGTAGAGAAAAATTGTAAGAATATACAAGGGGATGTAAATAGCAGTATTGTGTCGGACCAGTATAAATACTGATTCAAACCATTACGGTAACTAATTTCTTATGTAAGATGACAAATTCTGTATTTTCAATTTGTCGTTTAATAGCTTCGATGCTTTGGTGTCAGTAAACACTTCGACCGACAATTGCTGAGGATCGTGGCAGGGGTTAATGTTTTACAGCTTGCATTAAGGTTGTAAGCTTGCTGTCAGTTAAGAGGTTAATGTGTCAGGGATACCCATAATATGATCAGCCTGACTTTTCTCATCTCTCCCTCTGCTGGTACATTCCACTGCCTGTGCTTGCATGCAAGGAGAAGAGTCACCCCCCTTATAACTATTTTAATCGTTTCAGAAAGGGAGAGGTTGGGTCAGCAGCCAGCTTCTCCAATATACCATGGGTGGAGTTAGCCAATGACATGAAAGTATGGAACATACTCACCCCCCCCCCAGGTCCTACCCGTACAGTTATGCCGAGCACTGCTATTCTGCATAGAAGCTCACAGACACACACACACACATACCCATCCCATGCTTGCTATTTCTGGCCAGCGTCCCGGTAACCAGCATTATCAAAGTCTCTGGATCTCTCACCGCTTGTTTTTCCCTTCTGCTCTCTTCCCAGCTTGAACATAGTCAGAACTTCAACCCATAAAGCAACAGTCGACATGGAAGATACAACTTTGCAGATAATTGAGCAGCCCACCACCATTGAGACTCCTCCAGAGGAGCCAGCAGAGACAGAGCCCATCAAAGCAGACCAAATAAATGGTGTCCTGGTGTTAAGCCTGTTGGATAAGATCATAGGTGCAGTGGACCAGATTCAACTGACCCAAACCCAGCTGGAAGAAAGGCAGCAAGAGATGGAAAATGTAGTGGGCAGCATCCAAGGAGAGCTTACCAAGCTGGCCAAGTCCCATGCGACCACCAGCAACACGGCCAGCAAACTGCTCGAGAAAGTGAGAAAGGTTAGCGTCAACGTCAAGACAGTGAGGCAGAACCTTGAGAGACAGGCAGGACAGATAAAAAAGCTGGAAGTAAACGAGTCCGAACTCTTGAGACGCAAGAACTTCAAAGTCATGATCTACCAGGTGAGATGTATGTATGTTGTTTTTCCAAATGTTGGTCAGCTTTGGGTTTATCACATCCGATAGAAATATCATAATTTTCATTTGTATCTTTACTTCTTCTCGAATTGGGTCTTTTAAATGTATAAATCATGAACCAAACAATGAATTTGCAATGTGTTCTTTGTAGTAACTTATATACTTAGTTTATCTAACTGCTTACATCAGTCTCCCAATGTATTCTTACTGAAAATCAATTTTTCAGTAGATGAATTTGTAAATGATATGTATAGGAAATTAACAGGCAGGCTGATCCTATATTAGAAATTAGAAAACATTAGAAAATATATTAAACCTCAGATATTCATGTTTTAGACATGTTTGTATTCCTTGATGGAATATGACATTTTAAAAAATTCTTTGAAACACCACTTCCGTGTGATAAATGTTATAGCGTTCCATTTGCTATACGAGCATTCAGCGGCCACTTGGATAAAGGGTGTGGAATGGCGTACTTTGCCAGAAATATCTAAGGAACCAACTTAGTCAACACCAGTTTCATGATCGCTGTTCCATTATGTTTTGTTCAGTTACATAATGGAACAATTACAGTTGTTTGTATGGTAGTTGTAGAAAAATCATATGCGTTTTATTACATTATTTGAAAATATGCATAATACATATTATTTCATTCTATGCATTGACAGTCAGTGGAGCTGACCAGTGTTGTGTCTCTTTGCAACTTCCCATTGAGAATTGATTTTCAGGTTTAACTAGCTGGAGACAATTCTATGGGATATCGTTAAGACAGGGTTATATTGATAAAAACTAAAAGTAACATTTTTGTTACTTATATTTCGAAATGAATTGAATCTGGTTTGTTATCACCCATTTGTTGTACTGGAATTAAGTTATGGGAGTTATTAGTTTGAAACACTAACACCAAGTGGTGTAGTAATACTTTAACAATTAATCATCGCTTTGATGAAAGGTGGAGAACACAAGGAATGCCTTTTTAGGGACTCTACAAGATTTAAACCTTCTGGTGGTTTAAGTAACTACTGCTTACAGAATGATCCATTGTTCTTCATGCTTCATCGGCTGCTACAGATGCTTTACCATTCATATGCTGACCATGGCTCATTAAAGCTTTAGTTTTAGGCAAGCTGGGTTACCCCTTTCACTAAAGGGAATCCACTCTCGTAAAAAAATCCACAGTACCAGCAGTCACCAACTCAACAAACATTCCAGACATTTACCACCCTCACTGTACAGAATACCAATGTTTAAACTGGAATTGGTGATAGCTAACATTAAAAAGTATCTTCTTGATATCTGTTCTGCCCATGCGGTAGTTATTATTTCCTTAAATATAAAACCACTTATTCAATTATTTCTGCCACATTTTTACTTTTACTTCTCAGCCAAGAAAGTGGCTGTCATTTTGAGTGGGTAACTTTTCATCTATACATTGACCAGCAAACGTATCAGCGACCAGTTAATTGAAAGATTAAATTCACCTCTATTATTGCTATGCCATCGATTACTTACAGTATTGAGATAGAAACACAGACATCTATGGGGTGAAGTGGGCATACATGTTACAAAATGCTGCGGACACAGTTCGAGTTTGAGTTCGAGCGAGAGTACATGCGGGTGTGGCTCACAGGCAGCCATATAAATCAGGTAAGTATAACCTTTATATATAGAATGTGTTAATCAACTTGGCCAGCAATATATATATATATATACAGTGCTCTGAGAAAAGCATTTTCTCCCTTCCGGATTTCTCGTTATTTTGCATAGCATATTTGTCACACTTAAATGTTTCTGATAATCAAGTAATAATAATAACTTATAAATTAATATTAGATGCAGAATAACATATTGCAGAATCTTGTAATACTTACTTGTAATAGAAATTACAAACTTTCAGGTGTCTTCCAGAAAAACTTTTGACTTGATAAAGGGAACACTCCCGAAAGCTTGTCATTCCGAAATACTGCCCAATAAAAATATATTACAGGATTCTGTTATTCTGCATCGCTGGACTAAAACGGCCACTCCAAGCTACTTTACTATTAGACAAAGATAACCCGAGTAAACACAAGATTACTTAACGGATTATTTCATGTATACAAGGAAAAAACTATCCTACCCAACCAGGCCCATGTGAAATTTTTATTTCATTGATAATTAGTTTCATTTCACTAAACACACCCAGGCATGATTACTGCCAGCCCTGTGGCATCTAAACATCAATAAAAAAAGAACTTATCTAGCAAAGTAGGATAAAAGGTCTCGAAAAGCAGCACACAATGTAAAGAAACTCAAGAACAGATGAGAAACAAAGTAATTGACTTCACTATGAAAAGTGTTTCAAAGCCGTATCTAAGGATCTAGGATTCTAGGGAAGAGCATTGAGAGCCATGATCTACAAGTTGGAACAGCGGTGAGTTTTCCCTGGAGTGGTCGGCCTACAAAAATTCCTCCAAAAAACACATTGATGATGCACCCAGGAGCTTCCAAAAGAATCCTGACTAACATGTAAAGAACTGCTGCAGACCTCACTTGCCTCAGTTGATTTCAGTGTCAAAGATTCCACTATAAGAAAGAGATTGTGCCAAAATTACATCCATGGGAGAATTGCAAGGCGAAATCCACTGCAGACCAAAAAAGACACAAAGGGTCATCTCACAACTGAGAAAAAACATCTTGATGACCCCCAAGACTTTTTGGATAATATTCTGTGGACTGATGAGTCAAAAGTGATACTTTATGGAAGACATTGTGTGTAAAGCTAACATAACATTTCACAAAAAGGACATCATACCAACAGTCAAACATGGCGGTGGTGGTAGTGTGATGGTCTGGGGCTGCTTTTCTGTTAGAAAATCTTGAAGGAGAATGTCCGGCCATCAGTTTGTGACCCCAAGCTCAGTTGGGTTATGCAGCAGGAAAATGATCCAAAGCACACAAGCTGAATGTCTCAAAAGAAACAAAATGAAGGTTTTCAAATGGCCTAGCCAAAGCCCTGACTTGAATTGTCATGTTCATTAACATGTTCGAAAACCCTCCAATGTGGCTGACTTTTATATATATGTTTTTTTATTTAAAAAGATGCTTTGCCAGTTATTGCAAACTTTTGGGGAGCAGTTACTTTTTTCAGATTGGTGATATAGGTTCTGATTAAATCTTTACCTTCAATAAATGAAACGATCATTACAACATTTAAATGTGACAAGTAAACAAAAATAAAAACATAACTTATATATATATATAGTAAATATATATATATATATATACTTATAATAAATTGCATACTTACCTTGCAGCGGACCCAGTCATCCATCATTCTATTAAGTAAAATATTATTATGTAAAATGTACTTGTCTGTTTTTAGTCTGTTTATATGTGAGTCATTGTGTCAAAGTCTGTGCTTTCTGCAGACCTTATGAGACTTATGAGACAGACAATGAATCTTTTAATACACCTTCCAGTTTCAGTTTGTTATCCTTCAGGATATATGAAGATTGACACTGAGTATATTCTCACCAGTTCCTAAACACTAACCTTTCCCTGAAGGCATGAATTAAGCAGCGCATGTGCATGTGTCTATCTCCTTCACATCCGTTAGAATACCTATACAATAAACCACTATTATTATATATACAGTAGATAGAAACAATACAGAAAAGATTAGTACTGGATGGCATTTGTAATTATATACGATGTAGTATAACTGCAGCAGAGGGATGCGATTGCCAAGAATTTTGCAGTCCCGCTGCCCCCATGCCCCTTTTCTGTTTGGTTTTCTAATGAGAGGAAATGGGGCGAGAGGGAAGATCCTTGCTGTGCTTTTTTCCCTGGTGTTCTCACAGAAGAGATATCTCTACGGGTATGAGATGCACTTTACACAGCTTTGAACATCTCCACCAAACTCTCAAAAATGATTTGACTTCATTCACTAAAATAACACATACTGTATGTTTTAAGGAGGCAAACTTTTAAGACACACTAAGCACTTGTCCAATGCTTTATTCGACACTGTTAATTCAAAAATTCATTTTTGGGAATACCAAACTCATTTTATGTGCTTTGCCCATTTCTATGAAGGCATTTGGCATCCCAGCAAAGTCCATCTTTAACCAGCATGTTGATATCCAGGCCTGGGCTGCTATCTGGCACGCGGAGCAAATGGCTGCCCGTTCCATGAGCATAAATGCGTAGAGTATGCTGGCTCGTATAGCGCTATTAGCAGACGGCCGTTGGCCTTAAAGTGCCGGGCCCACCTCATCATTCCCAGTCTGATATCACTTGAAATTTTGTTACAGGTTATACTTTTATGAAGAGAATTGCTAAAACACATTTTATTTTGTCAGTATATACTGTTTTACAAACTATGTAAAAGCGTGTTTGTGTTCCCTCTAACTTGGACTGTAATTAACAGTATTAAAAATACAAAAACAGACACATAGAAAAGAGAAAAAGGCAGGAATAAAATATCTCTTATGATCCAAAACAAAAGAATTATTTGTGCAAAATGTCCCAAATAAATAGCTTGCAGGAATATCTTTGTTACGTTTATAATAGATTATTGTTTTTAGCGCTTGTTCCAGCAGCAAACGCCAGGCATACATTTCCATTTTTAGACTGTTTTTCTAGCAACGGCGTCCAGCGTGATTCATTCAAATCAGGAAAGCTGCAAATGGGATCAGCAAGTCTCTAGGGTTTCTGTCATTTATTTTTTCCCACCATTTTTCTTTACAACACATATTTAATTACACACAAGGAATATAACGAGAAGAGAGGTTGCAGACATTTTATACGTGGGAAACGAAATGAATATCTGTTCATTTCTTAAACCCCACCAATGAAATATCATTCCTCTAGTAACTAATGGACATTCCTCCTGATATATTTTAATGGACGTATTAAAAATATAACAGCAATGGCATTTACAGAACATATCAAACGATCGAAATCCAGAATTTATTTCTACTACATATCTGTTCCATGTTTTCATCCTGTGCCAATTATTTTACTTTTATTTATTTGCTTAATTTAAAGGGTGGTCCAGGTTACCATAACCCTTTACATTCTATTTAATTAGGAATCCAAATTAGTTAAAATAACAATCTTTGGAGCTTTGTCCACTCACAATTCAGATAACGAGATTGATCTTTGTAAATTTAGCAAATGCTTTCCTTCCTGTAGTTAGAAGTGTGTTGTACAGAAGAGCTTTTGTTTGTTTATTTTCTGGTGTGGGAAGTATACATTATGAACTTGCACAGGGGCAGGGGTACTGGACAGCCCCCTGTCTGGCTAAATATTGTCTCTCAATCCATCATAGACTAGGGGAAAGAGCAGGGAGGCAACACTTAGCC
This sequence comes from Spea multiplicata, assembly GCA_009364415.1. NCBI lineage: Eukaryota > Metazoa > Chordata > Amphibia > Anura > Pelobatidae > Spea > Spea multiplicata. The sequence continues at coordinate 25,378 of VKOC01047303.1, forward strand.
TGCAAGGCCAGTCCAGTCAAGTGACCGAGTAAAAAAGCAACTCAAGTAAGGCAAACATATGCTATGTAGTCATATCCAAGACGTTTTTACAGAACGTGGATGCACAAAAGCCAATACAGCCGGTATTTAAATGCTCTCTTAAACCCTTCATGCTCTGGACACCCTGGTGGAGACATGTGGAATTGCAAACAGAGCACAAAACAGTGGCCCAAAATGTTTAAATCTGAGCAGCCCATAGGGCAATAACCCCCTGTCGCCCTTGCCAGCTCTCTCCTGGAGCAGAGGGCAATGAGCAGATTATTATGTCTATGTTTATACAAAGGGTAGGGTGAAGAGCAGAGCTCCTCTGATGATAATCTTGATAAGTTAGCTAAATACCCAAAGTTTCTCTCAGCAATCTGCCATGAATGCAAGAAACATGCAAGAAAAAAGGTTCCATAAAAATTAATTTCATGCAATTGTGGTGTATGGTTTTTTCTGAAATGTATGTTTTTTTAGGTTATTGGTGCATTTTAAGAAATAACTGAAATATGTTGTCCATGATCTGATGAGGTTAGTAGAATTGGATACACTCTTGGGCAAGGAGTGAGTGTCTCTCCATGGGTAGGGAAGTGAGAGGTGGTGTTTTCTGCTCCGAGTGTGTAAAAAGATGGGTTCACGTAATGCTTGTGCCCCCTCTGTCTGCGCCAGAAGATTTTTCAGACTTTTTATATCCGTGCAATATGAGAAGTGCTTGTAACTATGTTATTAGTGGTGATGATATCTAAGTCTGTTACATATATATATATATATATGCAAAAATATGTGACTCAAATACTCTTCTTGAGCATTAGGATGAGTTGTGAATAATAAATGAAAGGCCTGGACTAGGACATAAAAAGTTATACAGTTGTTATATAACCCAGCTGGATCATCTATAGCGGGAATCTTTGGTCTACCTGTGCTTCAGCTTTCTGTCCGTTCCCAACATCCTCTGATCAACTCATCTCATGAGGTTTTAAAGGGCATATCTTTGAACTTCACAGGTGTGCTGGCCCAAAAACACCACATTATTCCTCTAAATGGGAGCTAAGATGAGGGCCGACAATGCTAGCCACTTGAAGATATAGCTGACCCTGAGGCAATTAAAGAAGGTTCATCAAACTAAACAAAAAGGGAGAAAATCTTTATACCTATGCTTCCATGGGAAGAAATACAAAACACAATGATCCAAATACAACTTAAATTATTGTGTTCTGCCACTGACCAAAAATATTCCCATAACTATGCATCAAAATCCCTGATAAAAGAAACCCTTTACTTATTTTTGGGGGTTCTCTATGCAGAATTATTCCCAACTTTAAGTTCTTCTGCAGACACGTAAGCAGACACTATTCTCTTGGCAGGAGCTACAACCCATATTTAGCTTTTGTGATTCACGTCCCAGACATGCGCGATCCCTGAATTCTTCGTGCCTACAGGAATCAAGCATTAGCAGCTCTCTGGAAGCTGAGCCCTCCTGTCCAAGCCTCCTGTACTTCTGGCCGTTCGTGATTCTGTATCTGTCGCAGATAACTAGTGGCTTGATCCTAGCCTTCCAGCTGTCCTCAGGGCACCCCTAGCTAGGGTAAAAAAATCCATACCATCTGAACGTTTATTACTGGCCCCTAACTTTTTGTGTTTTCTTACATTTATGCCTATATATCGATCCCTTCATGACTAACAAAAGAATGTTTGCTGCTACAAATTCCTATTGGGCTCCTAAATGATTCACACAGATTTGACTACGATGAGTAAGCCTTTGTATTAAGACTCAGATTTTCCATGGCTGCTCAGAACAGTTGATATTTCATGTATATCAACCATCGTATGATTTTATATTTACAAAAACCTTTGTAGAACTTCCACTGTACGGATAGCTTGGGCATAGCTTTAATTCATGAAACATCTGAGACTTAGTGTTAAAACTGGAGAGATTACTGGTGTAACATCAGCCTGGTAAAGACCCCAACTATAAAGGGCATAGCACATAACTAGCATTGTCTGTGACATAATACACTGTGAAATGATGACAACGTCCCTGTTCCGATGATACAAACTGCCTCTAAAATGCCCATTCTTATAAACACTCTTCCGTGGAGTAAAACGAGGACCTGATTACAAGTTATGTTAGCTTCAGGCATTTTATACTTTCTCTATAAAAACTTAAGGAAATGTCGTCTCACATAGCACCATAAGGGAAGTACTGTAATAGCGATCCTGTGATTTAAATAATGGGAAGATAGATCTTAATAAACATGCAAAAATATAAAATAACTGTTTTCCTGGAGACCTCCTGGCTATTATGCTGTATAATAATTGTACAATCCATACTAGCTTTGTGTCTCTTGCAGACGTAAGAGTTTATATTTCCGGAATGCTGTTTTTGAATTTGTTATGGTAACGGTCACCGTGGAAAGAAAAAGTGGGATTAATCCAGTGACTCAGTGAGAAAGAGCAATGAAAAACCTGGGTAACAAAACTGTAGAGTGCGCCTGTTATAGCACAGTGTGTTAGATGGTTGTATAGATTAGATCGATCGGTAATTAATTCCAGCACACTTCAATGATTGTTTTATTAATCCAATACTATATAAATGTTTACAATAAATATTTTCTTTGTTTGTAACACTAGCTAAAAAAAACCCAGATTTTAGTATTTTTTAACAAGTAAAATTAATTGTTGGCTAAAACTGGTTGCTTTCTTAGAGTTGCAGTTTTAATTTACATTCCGTCAATTTAAGGTTGCCAGCGAAATAGCAAATTGCCAGCTGTCACTGACCTGTTTCTCCCATGATGTTTAGCCAGACATATACAGTTCAGTAAAAGGTTTCCATTGTAATTCCATATCGACCCGTTATATATATATATATATATATATATATGCACTGTACCATCGTATAAGCAGTGAAACACTGATGCATATGATTGACTGCGATATTTCTACCAACCCTGCCGTGCAGCCCACGCAGCTAGCCCTGTACATGCATTAATAATATTACTTCAGCATTCATTATCAGCTTGACGGGTGGATTATCTTAAGCATGACACCACCAGGCACTATGCCTTAAAAGTAGTGTTCGGATGGTAATGGCAGGCCCTGTGGATTCCTAAGCAGAAGTATTATTTTAGTAAGATGAAGACTATCTTCTTCATCTGGTTGTAGAGCAGATCAGTCCCACTGAACATACGCAATGGACTTAGGATACAGAGCAATTAGCTGTTGGTCCAGGAAAACGTGAGGTGTACATTATCTGCCACATGGTCATTTTCTTTTCTCAAAGAGTTAGAGTTTATTTTTCCGTCCTGCCTGTTCTAGGCCTTGATTAGTGCCTGATTTTATGGTATGCTCATTAAACCTCAGATTTTAGCATTTTGTCTAGCATCTTTGATTTTTCCCTCTAGTTGTCTCATTAACATAGCTCATAAGGTTGAAAAAAAGACCTAAGTCCATCAAGTTCAACCCTTCTACCTAACCTTCCTATTCTTGATCCAAAAGAAGGCAAAAAACCCTAATTAAACTACTAAGAATTCTGCCATCTTGACTCCAAGAGGCAATCGGATTTCTCCTTGGATTGCATGTAGATCAGGAACTCAACTAATAACAAATAATTCTTGTAGATCCTAAAATCACTTTAAAATTTCCCTTGGGGTGCTTTAGTGTCAAACTATACTAGATCATACTAGATGCTGCAGGACCGTAGCGATTTTAATGGGCGGTTGCAATAGACTTTGTAGATCTTGTGGCTCTATATACATTTAGCTTTGTTGGCTATTAGCTGTGGTCAGGCCTGAAATCCTTGTGCATCATCTGTACCCTGAATCTCATGGACGTTTCATCAGTCATGTCTAAAACCAGTTCTTGCAGTGGAAATCTGACATTCTTAGGATTTAAATACCACAGCAGTCATGATATGTGAAGTTCTTCACCCTCCTGACCTAGAATACACATTTTTGTCAGACCCGACAAGAAGCAATATTTCTGATCAACAGAATCCAGAAATGCTAATGTCTGAATTACAAATGTATTCATATTAACTCAGTAAAATGAACGTTTTAAAATGACTACTGGCACAAAGCTCTCTGAAATCTGCAGCACTTTGGGAACTCGTCTATAATGACTAGTGAGAAATCCATCCCTGAGAGCCTTCATTCTTTCAGTGATAAAACCACATTGATCTCTACTTAGATCATGCACCCCGATATACTATACATTATATACTGAACTGCAAATACTGTTTGTTGAAGGGTTAATGTCGTTATTCCTAAATAATGTCTTTATCCTAAATGCCAGGTCAGTAATTAGCTTGTGGAAACCTCTTGTTTCCGTCCACAGTTCACACTCATTGTTTAATGCCTGATGCCCTCTCCATGACGGCTCTGTCCATTGTTCCATTATATTCTGCTTAGATACTAATTGCAAAAGCAGATTTTATGTTCTGGTTGTTACGGGAAACTGTGGATAAAAGAGATAAACACACTGGGCTACAAGCTGCCGATCTGTCATATATTGACAAATACCTCCAGTAGTAAAATCACAGATGCCATATCTCTCTTGTTCCAGGGATATTGTATCTGCTTCTGTTCTGGAAATATTAGTATACACAAATGTATAAGTTTCTATGTGAGTTAGTTGGCCTTTCTATTATGCATATGATAGGGCTGGGAGCGTAAAGCAGGAGGTGCAGTCTCCCAGAGGTAGGCAGTCCACAAAGTCAGGACAAAAGTCAGTCCACAGTCCACAGGGTCAGGGCAGGTGGCAAATGGTGCACAACAGGTTACAAAACTAAGGTCACAGGGCAGCATACAGATGGGATGGTCCAGGAAGCAAGCCAAAGGTCAAAAGCTGGAAGGTCAAATAAGGTCAAGTAGGGTCAGTGAGCTGTAGCAGGTAATACAAGGGAAATGGTGACTGTACAGAGGCAGCCACCACAGCTTGCCAACAATCATGCATGGAATGAAGGATGAGCAGAGTTGATATTGGGAAGTAGGTTCAAGGCTCCCCCCAGCAGCATCAGGACACCAATACAGGCCAGGAACACCCAGAATCCCATCAACGAGGACATAGGGCGACAGGACACGCCATCCGCAGCTCAATCACACTGCTAGACGCGGTGTGCAACTCACTTGAGGCCAGTGATGTGGCCTATGCTGCAACCCAGCCTCTGAACTCAGCGTCTGTGGTACTTGGGGCTGGGGATGCAGACTACTGCGTATACCGTGCTGTGGAACTGGCTGCGCATGTCTACCAGGGGCTTGTGAGTGGTTATAATAGAAAGCACTGTTATCTTCTGCTATGTACTAATTAGACCTGCGTCACAAGAACAAACCTATTTTTGTCCCAATGCTAGGAAACCAAATATCAATTAACACACTGTGAGAAATAAAATATGCCTTAAAAACCTGCGATCATCCAAATTCTCAGGGGACAGGCAAAGTCAAAAGCTAACTAAAAAAAACAAAAACAATAAAACACACAGAAATAAGCAAGTTCAAAACTTCTGTATATTGATACAATCACACATATATTCATAAAAGAGCACATTTAACATATATCTTTCATGTGTTTTTGATGGCATTTTGGGACCCCTTTCTATTTGTGACCTGGTGGCTGCCGTGTGAACCAAGAATGCATAGAAAATACATAGCTGGGTGAGCTTAAAATGGTTATGGATGAGAGCCAGGACAGGGCCTGGGAATAACACAGCATGTCCACAAATAGCACCGCTTGTCATTATTTACGCCACTTGAAATGCTGAGAGGCTGGCAGTAAATTCAGCCTCCCATTCAGCAGCTGCCATTTTTACAAACTCTCCGGTAAAATCCATGCATTGTAAACATCAGATCCAAACGCTGCCCCTGCACCTGTTACATAGTTACATAGTTCATAAGGTTGAAAAAAGACCTAAGTCCATCAAGTTCAACCCTTCTACCTAACCTTTCTATTCTTGATCCAAAAGAAGGCAAAAAAAACCCCCAATTAAGCTACCTCGAATTCTGCCATCAGGGGAAAAAATTCCTTCCTGACCCCAAGAGGCAATCGGATTTCTCCTTGGATCAAGAAGCTCTAAAATATTAATATTATTCTATTTGTATCCCTGTATATCGTGCCTTTCTAAGAAAATATCGAGGCCCCTTTTGAAGGTATCTAATGTATTGGATAACACTACCTCCCTTGGAAGTGAATTCCATACCTTAATTGTCCTCACTGTGAAGAATCCCTTCCTTTGTCGTCTATGAAATCTGCGCTCTTCCAGTCTCAGAGGGTGACCTCTTGTTCTTTGTATATTTCTGTTAATGAACAGGTCACTGAAGAGCTCTTTATATTGGCCCTGCATGTATTTATATAATGTTATCATATCCCCTCTGAGACGCCGTTTCTCCAGTGTATATAATTTTAACTTTTTTAGCCTCTCTTCATAACTGGTATCTCCCAAACCCCTTATTAATTTCGTAGCCCTCCTTTGCACTTTTTCTATTTCCATAATGTCCTTTTTAAGGACCGGTGCCCAGAATTGTACCGCATATTCAAGGTGAGGTCTTACCAATGACCTGTACAGAGGCAAGATGATATCCTCCTCCCTTGAATCAATACCTCTTTTTATGCATGCTAAAACCTTATTGGCCCTCGCAGCTGCTTGCTGGCATTGCGCACTGTTGTCAAGTCTGTTGTCAACCGTTATTCCTAAATCCTTCTCATTGGTAGTTTCGCCCAAGGATATTCCATTTAAAGAATAGGTTGCATTTTTATTATTTTTACCATAATGCATAACATTGCATTTCTCTATATTGAACCTCATCTGCCACTTGCACGCCCAGTCCCCAACTCTGTCTAGATCTTCCTGCAATGAAGAAACATCAAGATTAGTCTGAATTACCCGGCCTAATTTTGTGTCATCAGCAAAAACTGTGACATGGCTCTTAATGCAGCTTGGGAGATCATTTATAAATAAATTAAAAAGAAGAGGACCGAGGACAGACCCCTGAGGCACGCCACTTAATACCTGCGTATATGCTGAGAAACATCCATTCACAACAACCCTCTGCATTCTATCTTTTAGCCAATTTCTGATCCACATACAGACATTTGCCCCTAAGCCTATTTCTGTTAATTTATAGAGTAGCCTTTTATGCGGAACCGTATCAAACGCCTTAGCAAAGTCCAGATAAATCACATCTACAGCCAACCCCAGGTCTATATTTTTACTAACTTCTTCATAGAATGTTAATAGGTTGGTTTGACAAGACCGGTCTTTCACAAATCCATGTTGACTTCTACTAATTGGATTATGGATCAAGATATGATCTTGAATGTATACCTTTAGCAACCCTTCAAATAATTTCCCCGCTACCGATGTTAAGCTTACTGGCCTGTAATTGCCCGGTTGAGATTTTGATCCCTTTTTAAATATGGGCACAACATCTGCCTTGCGCCAATCTAATGGAACTACGCCCGAGCTGAAAGAATCCCTAAAGATTAGCAATAGTGGCTGGGCCAGAATTAGGCTTAGTTCCTTCAGTACCCTTGGGTGTATACCATCCGGTCCAGGGGCCTTGTCTACCTTAACAGTATTTAATTGCTTGAGCACTTTTTCTTGTGTCAGCCAATCCCATGTTTGTTGCAACGGTTTCTTAAAATTAGCCAGCAGGGGCTCCGTCATCGGTTCTTCCTTGGTATAAACAGAAGAAAAAAAAGCATTTAAAATGTCGGCTTTCTCTCTGTCCTCACTAACCAAATTTCCAGGTTTTTTTGTTTTTTTTTTCCAGATAATAACGTACCGACATTCTCTACCTTTAACTTTTTCCCATTCACATACTTGAAAAATTTCTTGGGATTGGTTTTACTTTCCTTGGCAATAAGTTTCTCATTTTCTAGTTTAGCCATTTTAATCTCCTTTTTGCAGGCTTTGTTGGCATCTTTGTATGCCATAAATGATACTACCGACCCCTCGCTTTTATAATGCTTAAATGCCAATTGTTTATTCCTTATTTCCTGTTTTACTTTCCAGGTAAGCCACATTGGTTTTGATTTGTTTCTTTTGTATTTGTTTCCCATAGGTATATATTGGGATGTGTAACTTTGCAATATGTGCTTAAAGGTATTCCATTTGTCATCTGTGTTTAACCCAGAGAACAATCCATCCCAGTCTATACATTCCATGGTGGACCTTAGCCTGTCAAAGTTTGCCCTTCTGAAATTAAGAGTTTTGGTAGAGCAGTTACCCATTTGCTTTTTGGAATTAATCTCAAATGAAACCATGTTATGGTCACTATTCCCCAAGTGTTCTCTTAGTATAATGTTTGAGATAAGTTCCTCATTGTTAGTTATTACCAGATCTAGACAGGCATCCATTCTGGTTGGGGTCTCTACTAATTGGGACATAAATTGGTCATTAAGCAGGTTCAGAAACTTGTTGCCCTTAGTGGAACAAGTTCCACTATTCCAATCTATATCTGGGTAATTAAAATCTCCCATGATCAAAACTTCATTTCTATATGCAGCCTTTTCAATTTGAAATAGCAGCTGATCTTCCCCCTCATTGCTAATGTTGGGTGGCTTGTAGCATACACCCACAAGTAGTGTGTGACTTTTTTTACTATCTAGGTTAATCTCTACCCACAGCGTCTCCACATTACTACTGTCATCATGCACATCTTCCTTAATACTGGGCTTAAGTTTAGGGTTTGCATATAAACAAATCCCTCCCCCTTTTCTATTTGTTCTGTCCCTTCTAAAAAGTGAATAT
>VKOC01047304.1:0-38794 GCA_009364415.1 Spea multiplicata
TTGTTCTGCACATCAGACCCCCCCACAACCTTCATTCTCCACATCAGACCCCACTAGCTCACCTTCGTTCTCCACATCAGACCCCCCAATAATCAAACAACCACCCACCTTGGTTCTCCACAAATCTTACCTTTTCTTCCTGCTTTTTCTTCCTGCTTTTTCTTCCTGCTTTCTCTTCCTCCTTTCCCTTTCTGCTTCCTCCTTTCTGATTTCTGTTCTAACTTTCCCCGTCCCCCCCGGTTCCTACGCCCGTGGGTGTGGCTTCAGTGTTCTCTGGGGAGATGTAGTCCGCGGGAGCCAACGCCGTGACTACAGTGTATGACTGTAGTCACGGCGTGCCCACAGAGACGGCTCGGCGTGCCAACAGCGGCACGCGTGCCACGCATTCGCCATCACTGTACTAGTTGATATAATTGTAATCCTAAAGAGACAAGGTTATTTGTTTTTCTTATCAATTCCTGTTGAAAGCTCTTATACTGACAAGATATTTGCAAATGGCTGGTTCCTCAGTTGACAAATGGAGGGATGAAAGTATTAGAGGCGTAAATAATTATGGTGAGAAAAAGATAATGTTATGGTTATTTTAATCCATCAAAGAACAAGGCTTCAGCAAAATGACCAAACACAAATGTTGGGTGGCAGTTTTTGTATTACTGTAATGGTAGGCCATATATTATTCACAAAGAAAATAAGAAGTGGTTACAAGAAGGACCTCATTTCTGATTTGTGATGTATTATTGAAATACATGGTAACTGTTGAATTTATAAAGTGAGTTGCAGGTCTACAAAATAATTGCTTCGGAAAACCATGGTAAAATATTTAAAGAAGAAGGTTAAAATGTCAAATTTCAGTCTCCATATTCTTCACAAAACGCCATTGGCCAAGTCAAACTGAGCGATAATTCTATGTAAGGTGGGCAGTGATAAATCAAATATTATTTACATCTGACAATAAAGTATAAAGAAAAATGAGAACGTGGAAAAGTTTAGTATCCACTAATCATTAGATTCTGGCTGATTTAGGTCTTTTTTCTGCTTTCCTTATAAAACGATAGAAAAAAAAAAAGTTTGTTCCTCTGTAACTTGATTTTCTTCTGAAATGCAATTTGCCACTCGGATTTTCTCCATGGCTTGAGCTGCCTTCATTTTTCACCACTCTATTCGATTAGAAAGATAAAATAATGGGAGTTTTCTCTTTGGCTCCCTCCCACGGCGAAATTCTCAGCTCAGATTCGGAGAAGCTGCTGTTGGGGTCATTTATGCCTCATTATTTTTCTTTCCTTACTTTTAGCCCTCCAGCAGGGAAAGACGACCCATAGCAGTGCCCTGTCAGTGACTGACAAAGCCATTGTGGTAAATATTATGATTTCCGCTCACATATCACTGACAGGATGTGCATCAGATTTCACAATACAGATAAGTACAAAAAGAATGATAGATACAATGTTTATGACATGCACGTCCTAACAGAGAACAAACCTTGCAATAAGTTTCCTTATAAAGTAAATATGTTTTTTTTTCCCATGCACATAACCATATGATTTCATTTGTTCCCTTTAGTATTTTGTTTTCCGTAAATAGTAAGCATTTTTGGGTAGTGAGTTAGAGTCAATCTAGAGATGTAATTGTTGGGACCTACCATCAAAGAACATCCCTTATTAATCTAGGTCAGACATAAAAAATTATAGTTCAGGTTAAAAAATGGTTATATTATAGAAATCATGTATTTTTTCAGAATGAAATATCATTATACCAACAGAGACACTGTCCCAGGAAGCAATCTCCTTTGTAGGAAGCAATTTGAAGGCGCTCCCATGCCCCTGGACCAGCTGCCCTGTACCTAGTCGACCTAGGCCAGAATATGTTGCTGCATATGAAAGGCATCAATTATTATCAATTATCAATTTAGACTACACCTCTTCATCATTAGACCTCTGCTATTAAAGCTGCATTATTTGAATTGGAAACCAAATGTTTCTTAAGTAAACTCATTATCACTGAATTTCTTTATTGGCTACAAAAATGTATGTTTGTCATTCTAAGTAATTCTAAGTAATTGTCTCTGTTTTTTTCTGTAGTTATAGTATCTAATCACTAACATTATTACTAATGAAGCAACAATTAAAACTACAAAACATGTCAAAATGATATGAAAAATTTGATCTTAATGAAATACCGCAAATGTAAGCCGGGGATTGTGATACCTATGGTGATTATTAGCTGGTCTCTCATAAATTGCAGAGGCTTTGGATAAGGTATCTTAAGCCTTATACAGAGTAGGCAATTGAGTCACAAAATGGTCTACCGCAGCAACTAGGGTATCGTTGAATGAATACAGCAAGGAAGAGGGGTTTGTTAAGCATCATTGAAGAGAAGGGGAAGTTTTGAAATATTCACGAGGAACATTGTGTCCAATCTACCTAGTATTCCTCCACAGACATTGGGAGAAAATTGTTCCAGCGACTTGTTGGCTCTCTCTGTAATCCAATTATTTTAAGGTTTGGTAGGCAAATGAGAATGCCAATTAGATGGCCATAGCTAAAAAGAAGGTTCTCTAAAAAACACTGTAAATTGAACTTCACTGCCAGATACAATTTGCCTCAGAAGACCATGTAGATGGATAATTTCTCTGATGAATATAGGTACTAATTTACATTTACTGTGAATGGGGGCTCTAGTCTGGAACTTCAAGATTCAATTGAATAACTAGGATGATAAATGGGTAGTAACAGAGGCACTAATTTGTGAAGGATGGTGTCAGGGACATGGCAGGGAGCATAAGGCAGGACCATAAGGCAGCGGTGACTTGACAGAAAACCAGGGAGACGAAGCACACACATAGTCAGACAAGCCAGTTGCCTGGCTAATGCATCAGCTTTTATGTTCTTGGATCCTGGACCATGCGATATAATCAAATCAAATCTAGAAGTAATGTCCAACGAACTTGTCTAGGGTTCAATCTTTTAGCGTTGCTAAGTTATTTAATTTTGTTAATTAAAATGTTGTCTGGAGAAACAATTACAAACTGAAGACCAATATCACGAAAGATATAATTTATAAATTCTTGAAACACAGCAGAAACATTGCATAGACCGAAGGGCATCACCATATACTCATAGTGACCCATACAATTACTAAAGGTGGTCTTCCACTGCACTACAAATCAGGTTGTATGCCCCCAGGGGTCTCACTTGGAGAAAATGGCAGAATCACGAAGACGGTCAAACAGCTCAGGTATGAGGAGTAATAGGTATTCATTTTTAACAGTGATATGATTGAGTCCCCTGTCATCAATGCATGGTCACAATCACCCATCTATTTTGGAAATGAAGAAGAAACCAGCACCTGTAGAGGAAGTCAACTTATGAGTGAACCCTCTCTGAAGATTGTCCTTTATATATTCTTCTAAAGCGAGAGACTCTCGGTACAGACAGGGAGTAGGCTCTGCCTCTTTAAGGGATATTCCCGGGAAGTAGCTCAATCAAGCAATCATAGCTGCAATGGGGTGTAATTTTAAGTGGATGACAGAGAAAATGGACATAGATTTGACGAGGACTTCCCATAGGTAACCTGAGGTACAGGAGTTTCCCTATGAGGTAATAACACCTATTGATCGTAGGCTCGAGTACCTGCAGCCACTAGAGACCCAACACAATGGGTCATCTGGGCGATTAAATGAAGCGAAATGTCATTGACTCTTGATGCAGTAGTCCCACACAAAGGAGTAGCGAAGAGGTTTGTTGGGTAATGGTAGCCGGATGCAAGGGATGACCATCAATAGTGGAGACATTAGTAGGAGGAAGTACCTTGGAGAAGGTTATTTGATATTTAAAGACAAACGATAAGTCAGTCTGAATCAAGCATGGCAAATGTAGAGACTAAGATTTTGTTCTATTCTATGGAGTCAGGAACAAATAATCTTAGTCAATCTCTAACAAATGAGGAGGAGCAAAAGGCTCACTGAGGTAAGACTCCCTTACTGAGTGTGGTAGTTTTCCACCCTGTTAGGACAAGATCTTATGTAGTGACCCTTCTGACCACAGATTCAAAGACCCTACAATCTTCTGCAGCCAATGATAATTTGGTTGCCCCTTATTGCATGGGTACTTCAGATACTGCAACAGGAACAGGTGGACTGTTCATGGGTCAGGCAGAATGAAAACAGACTCTTTAAGGTCCTTTGGCCTTCTGTCCTTCTGTCTTTCTCTCATTCTATTGCCGAGCTTGAGGGCCAAAGATTCTTCGATCTCATTAGGGTGGTACTGGGTAGACAGTTCATCTTTGAGATGTTCCATCAGGCTGTTAAAAAAGGCCGCAATGACAGCTTCACTGGACCAGTTTACTATAGCAGCAATAGTCTTGAATTCTATAGCATACTCAGCCACTGATCTGGATCTTTGGGTAATGTGCAATACCCCCTGGCGTCTTTACTAAGACTTGGGTGATCCCTACAGTGAGTGTCACGACCTTCCTAGTACTGGCACTTACCGCGGAAGTTATTCCACCTAGAATACTACGACCAAAGGAGGAGCCCCTGGCAGCAATACCCCAGGATTTAGATGATCCCAACAGTAAGGAGGCCAGAAGGAAGGTATAGGTAGTAGATACGGAGTTGATAGTACAAGGAGCAAGACTAAGCAAAACCTGGAACGCTGAGGCAGGATATGGACACAGGAACACACAAGCCGTAAACGAGATCCAAAGAAGGTAGTCAGGTAAGCCTTGGTCGAGATCCAAAGGGGGTAGTCAGGCAAGCCGTGGTCGAGATCCAAAGTGGGTAGTCAGATAAGCCGTGATCGAGATCCAAAGGGGGTAGTCAGACAATCCGTGGTTCAGTAACAAGATCAGCAAGGCAAGGTACAAAATCAGCAAGCGAAGGAGAGGTCAGGCAAGCAAAGGGTCAAATAAATGCTGGCAGTAACACAAAACACAACCGAGCATAAGGACCACAACAGGGTAACTGGCTAGAGAACTTCCTGACTTTTAAATCTGGCGCCAGAACCTAAACCCCGCCCCTAGGATGACGTCACTACAGAAACTCAAGACGGCCGTCTAAACCACGCCTCCAATTGCGTGGCAACGAGATGCTCCTGCCGCGAAGAGACCGAGCCGAGGTAAGTCCCTGACTCCGGGGATCTCCCCCGCTGCAGGCAGGCTGCTGCAGCGTGGAAGGAGGACCCCCGGAGGAGGCTCTATACCGCACGGATCTCGGAGGACCACAGGCTTCCGCCTGCCTGTGTCTGCCGAGATCCGTGTGAGTAACACTAGATCTCGGCACCCGGCGCTCACAGGCAATGACTTGCCTGTGTTTGCCGGGAGCCGAGTCAGTGTTACACGATCTCGGAGACCGGCGCTCACAGGCATTGGCTTGCCTGTGATTGCCGGTACTCGAGACCGCGATCCGCGACCCCGGAACCCGGCGCTCACAGGCAATAGCTTGCCTGTGTTTGCCGGGAGCCGAGACCGCGATCCGTGACCCCGGAACCCGGCGCTCACAGGCATTAGCTTGCCTGTGTTTGCCGGGATCCGCGGATGCAGCCTGAGATCCCGGGGTTTGCCGTGTACCGGCAATCTCTTGCCGGTACCGGCCAGGACCCGGGATAGTGACAGTGAGAAGGTCAAGTGTACGAAGGTTAATTTCGGTACTGAGTGTAATAGTCAAGGCACAGTCAGATGCAGAAACCTGTATAGGCAATCTGCAGGCTGGAATCAGAGATGGCGGATACAGAATGCCATAGGTTAATGCAGAATGGATGGTCAGACACAGCTGGGTTGGTACACTGGGAATGGACCCATCAAAGTGTGCTAAGCCATTAATCCGGCGCTGCTGGTGACAATAACAGATAACACTGATGACCCTGTTTGAAGTATGTGAGATATTATGATTATTCTCTGTGATTTTATATATTACTTATACTGCAGTCACACTCCTAATCTTCCAAATGGGCAGAAGGATACTTTTTCTGGGTTAGGTTAGTGATACAGCATTATGTGACTTGATAGCCCTTGGAAAAACTAAAAGAGCTGTTCGCCACACTAAATGGAGCCCTGGCACACTTTGAAATTCATGTGGAAGGAGGAATGATGTTAAGCACAGGTAGGAGAGAGAGCTGACATTTGGTGCGTTTTTATGCTCATACGTAGGTGGAAGGCTGAGGTACTGTATGGAGCTGTGGATGTGCTGGATATTTGTATACAGTGGAGATGACCTTTTGCCCTTCTTTCCCCCCTTTTACTCTTATCTGCTCTTACTTTGCTCTTTTCTTCCCTCTTTCCTCTCCTTTTTTTCTGTCCTCTCGGCTCTCTTATTTCCTCCCTCTCCTCCTACTCTTTTATCTCATCTCCTTTTCTTGTTTCTCTTTCTCCCTCCACTCATCTTCTCCTTCCCCTCTCTTTTTTCTCTTTTAATTCTTCTCTCTCCTTCTTTTTCTCTTTTCATTCTTCTCCCCTCCCCTTCTTTTCCATCTTTTCTTTTCTCTTTATCTCTCATTTTTTCTCCCATTTTCATTTTATTCACTATTTTTATTTAACTTCTCCTTTCTTTTTTTGCTTGTCTATCTATCTTTCTTCTTTCATTTCTCTCTTTTCACCTATCCTACTGGTAATCCCAGTGCCTGTATGTACAGGGAATCACTTTGCATATGTTTGTCAGCAATATGTGAAATGTGTACATGTCATGAAATACTAATTATGGACATGTTGGAAGTAGATTGGTGTCTCTGTAAGAAGAAGTAGCAGATGCTTAAGGCTCACAATGATCTTTATCTCCTCAATCAGGAGGATCAATTGGACTGTACAATAGTGCCACAAATTTATAATAATATAGTTGTATTAATTAAATGAATCATTGAACATGCACGATACTAGTGTGTGTAGTTAATTCTATCAATCAAGTTGATTCATTTGATACATTTGTCTCCTTCGGGTCTTTAAAATTCTAGTCACAAATAACATATATTTCACTTTTTACTCTGGTGCTCTAAGTACTGTGTACTTACATGAAAATGAAAAAATAGTTATTTTGATACTGTAAATCTTGATAAAAGTTTATTTTATGCCTCAGTGTCATTTGGCTGAGAAGAAGTTAAATAAAAAAATGACACTCTATGGAGGTCCATGTTTAAAAACACAAACAATTCTATGCAAGGTCAGACAAGCAAATTCAAGTCAAACTAATCCTGACCCCAGACAAATAATTAGACCAGTTTTGCCACCCTAGGGATTAGTTCAGAGTCACAGTTGACTGGTAACATTGCATCCTGTCAGACAGAGGGCACAGTAGGTTGCAGATTTATTTACCATTGTTGTACATGTAGGGTAAAAAGGTCATGTTTGTCAAGTGCTTTGAACCACAAAACAAAAATCCTTATAAATATATAATCTATTATTTCTTCTCATTGTTCTAGATTATTTTTCCCAGAATCAATTGTAAGGTTTTCTTGTAAAAGTCAAGTATTTAAAAGAAAAACAGTGTTCCCTGGGCTATCTAATAAACAGATGTCAAAAGTTTTCCATTATCTGGGTGAAATTCAAATGTAATAAACAAATTTAAAACGTACTGTATAAAAAAGTATACAATATATTCCTGTATAAGAATACAACTTCATGGAATTTTTATGAAATATTTATTTCTGTTTATTTGCCCTTCCTTATATTATTACTGCATTTATATATGGTTGCCAACTATGTGCAAATACTGATTCATGCTTACAGTAGTTGTATACTGTATTTTGGCTTGCCCTTTTTTCTTTTTTCTGTACTTCATATGTGCAATATCCTCTTTGAATAAATTGTTTAAAGAAAAATACTGTCAGAACAGATGTGTTGTGATGTCATCAGTAGAGAGTGGTGTGCTCACCATGTTACATTTCAGAGTCATTACACACTCTTCTTGCACCCATTCTGCAAAGACAGTGTCTGTTTCACACACGCTAATCAACCATTACTCATGTATGACCAATGAACAACCAGGCTGTTATGCCAGCTTCTCAAGAGCTACTGTCAGAACTGTCCAACCAAATCATGTCAGTGTTAGAACCTAACAGGTCCTGTTGTACAGGGAAGTAGGAACTTTACGCAGCTAGGCTGTGTCTTTCACTGCCAACTGTAAAGCTACCAATAGAGAATTCTACTACTCTCTCCAAAATACTGTTCCACTGGCAGGGAGATGATGTAGAGACACAAGTGTGCGTGAAGGAGGTGTGTCCAGGGCTGGATGTTTCGTGGCACGGAGCTTCATCGGCGCTCGGCAGGCATATGTCTTCCCCGCATGATGGTAGTGCTTTTGGCTGCAGTGCCCTGCCCTCTCCGTTCCAGTAGCCAGTTAACCCTCAGTTAACCCTCAGCCCTAATCCTCAGAGTGGAGGCTGGAGAGCGCAAATTGGCAACCGTTGCATACAGAGGGAACGCCTCCAGTGCTTTGTCCAATACTCACATCTTGGATTCTGCCCATTGGAACACACAAGGGTTACCTCAGCTTCCCCCTTAGAACTAAGAGGTGCAAACAATGCTGGCGTAGGAGATCTGTACACGTTATACGGGCTGTTTGGTGACCAATTTGGACCTGAACAAGAATAACCAGATTTTTTTACTGAATTCTGCAATGATCCAATTAAACACAAACTTGAACATTCCAGTTAATCCAAAGAAAGTGTGACTGCAGGGAGGGACTGGGAAACAGAAAGAGTTGGGGCCAATCGTCAGAGTGACTGCAGGATTGCAGTCAGTCGATAAGGAGGGCGGGGAGACTCTGGTCTGGGCGGGGAGTGTTGAGAGCTGACGGCTGGGAGCTCCTCCCCGATCGTAATGCGAACAGGAATCAACTGGGCGGCTCAGTCTGCGCTTTAGCAAGCGCTTCAGCAATTGAGCAAAATAGGGTCTCTTCTTATCGCACATGCGATAGGCACAGACATAGGCAGGCTACATCAGGGGACAGGAGGCTTCATAGCACGAGAACCCCAAAGCGCAAGATGAAAAAAAAATTGCAAAAACCTATGGAGGAGCCTTCACTAGGTACACAGACATTTTAACTTGAAACGCTGTTTTGTTTATCTCACTGATCCACTTTAAAAAGCACAATCTTGTGTATTTTTCCTTTCCCAGCGGGAACTTCCTTTAACAAGTTAATACAAACTATATGTTTAGCATGTGAAAAGGAAGAAATTACATGGAAATCATATACTTCTTCCAAATACTTTTCATTATAATCTGATATAAAAACCCTGACGAATATTTCAGATTTTAATATACAACTGTGGTAGCTATTTAAAAACCCGATTGCCTTCATTGTGCTTAAAATTCTAATGACATTTTGTGAACAGATGTTTAAGGAGATATATGACTATACAAGGCCAGTGACAGAAAATTTTATTTCAGACGTCATTAATGAAAAATGAAATAATACCTTCTCTTCAGTTAATATACTGTACTGAGCTTTATAAGATACTTGGAATATGTTTTAATAGTAACAACATGACAGATGTTTTTCATTCGCTTAAGAACCTTTTTTCAGAGAGATCCTATTCAAGTAGGCAACATGATGGCTCTGATTAATAGCATGCCTTAAGGGAGAGGCATGCCGCCATACTATTGTGAAAGATTACAAAATAATTCTTTGACACTTTCAGTTGGCTTGATATGGTCCAAAAGAGTGAATCAAGGAATAAGAAAGTTAAGAAAATTGGTGTGTAAAATAAGCCATGTGTCCTGAGCAGCAGAAGAAAGGGGGAGGGCATACCTAGGTGTTTCTGGGGGGAGCACTTTTGGAATGTGTGGGGCTTAGAGCATGTAGGGTGGGGCTAGCCCTAAACAGTCTTTAGTGGTTGGGGGGTGAGAAAGAAGTGGATGGAGAGTAATATAAAGGCTGTTGGAAAGTACCAGCACTTATAAGGAACATACTATAAGGTGTACATTATTTGTAGAATTTTTATGCTTATCATGGGCTTAACGGCGTTGGGTGTGAACCGGGGGCCCAGTGAGGCTTATACTTTTTCCTAGATGTATGTGTAGGGCAATGGGGATGTAAGGTTTTTTTACTTTTTTATTTATTATTATCTTTTTCATTTATTATCTTTTTACATTTTGTATAATTTATTTTTGAATTATGAGTAATTTTTTCTTTTTCTTTCTTTTTTGATGTATATCTTTTTAAAAACATGTGCAGTATGGTTAGAGGTCATCTTAGGGACATCTTGAACATGTTATTAATGCCTGTGATGTCACAATGACATCACTTAGCTTACTTTATTGTTTTTTTAAATCATCATTTATTGTATTATTTTAGTGATTTTTTTTTCAAAAAATGTAAATCTCTAACATTTTTTTCTTGTTCGATCACACTGTGAACTCTATGCAAGTCCCCACAGACTTGAGGACTTCCAGTCATGGCACCTGGGTGGGATCCATAAAGTTGATTTGTTAGAAGCAGGAAACATGGTCAAGTGTAAGGATCAAAGCTACTTTGACAAGGGCCAAATTGTGATGAGTAACATCATCTCCAAAACTGAAGTTCTTTTGGGGTATCCCCGGTCTGCAGCGATCAGTACCTATCAAAAGTGGCCTGAGGAAAGAAAAAGCAGTGAACCAGCGACAGGATCATGGAAGGCAGATGCTCCTTGATGCATGGGGGGGCAAAGGCTGGCCTGTGTGGTCAAATCCAACAGACAAGCCAAATTGCTGAAAAAAATAATGCAGGTTCTGATGGCTGTCAGGCTCCATTCAGGCTGCGGAGCTGCTTCTCTCTTGTTCCCCTAGTCTCGCTAGAATTTCCCCTTTGCTGTGATCCATTCCTGAATTTCCATATGCTCTGTTCTGTGCTTCTGATTCCTTGATTCTGGTTTTGCTCTTTGCTTCAGCTCTGTTTCATTTATAAGGTGTGCCCCACCGTTTGTTATGTTTGTCTCCGTCTGCAGTCTAAAAGTATGTCCTTGGTTTTGTGTTTAGGTTCAATGTTTGGTTTCAGCTTATTAGTGATTCAGTAGGCAGGGTTTAGCGTTAGGACCCACCGAATATTGGAGTACTTTGGCGTAGTGGTGGGCTAAGCATTCTATGGCCATATGATGTGACGGAATCTCCAACTGTTATACATAGTCCTAGGCTAGTTCCTGTATTCATGTTTGTTTTCTCTTATGTACCTTTGCCCTCCTTTCCCTGAATCATCTGAGGATTTTGGTTCCTCTCTCCTCTCCCAATGTCCCAGTTAAGATGGCCTATCCTTGCTTAAAGGAGAAGCGTCTGAGGCTCTCGGCTCCTCACTCCATCCATTATGTTCCTTTTTCCCTGTCCTTTGTTGTGTTCTGTACATGTATGTCTTGTCTGGCTATGTTTCTTGCTCGGTCTCCCTGTCCCTTGCTTGCTCTGTCCCCCTTGCTCGCTCTGTCCCCCTTGCTTGCTATGTTTCAGCTGTTGCTCTGCTTAGCTTTCATTCTCGCAGCCTGCAGCATCCTGCACATGATTTTAGTGCTATGTCTCATGCCTGCTCCAGGGTGCTTGCAGGATATCTCCAAGTTCTGCTTTGAACTGGACAACATCCGCCGCTATGTCAGGGCGATGGTAAGTGGCTGCATCACCCTAGGTGCTCAACACCCTGGAGAGTGTAATCGCCCTGCACCAGGCCCTGTCCAACTCCGCGACTGTGCAAGAACTCCTGAACACCATCTTTGGGAGCTCTGGGTTGTTACAGTGGTTCGTATAGACCCAGTTCCTGACAATGGCACAGGGAGGCTGTTTTAGGTTAAACATGACACAGAAAAGTTGGGGGCAAACATGACACAGGGAGGTTTTTTGGGGGGCAAACATGATGCAGGGAGGTTGTTTGGAGGCAAACATAATGCAGGGTTTTTGAGGGCAAAACATGATGCAAGGGAGGCTGTTGGCGACCCTCCTCATTATCGGAGATTTGAACGAAAGCACAGAACCAGCAAATTTTGTTAAAGTTCAAATGAATCCTAATGCACAAGGAGTGTGGGGTAAGGGGGGGGGGGGGGCAACCAAATTCTTGCCCAGGGTCCAAACAATATTAAAGAGGGCCCTGTATGTAATTTATAAACTATTGGCCTTAAAGTGTCATGGCCCATTTAAACACAATCTAGTCAATTATGCTAATAACCCTAACAAAAAATACAATTATATACTATTAAACCTGGATTGCAAATATAAATTATATGTTAATAAAATGCTTATAAAGCTATATCAATTCCTAAAATGTAATTTATTTTTAACACAGCTTCATAAAAGCTCTTCATTAGTCATAAGCAGCTCTCATTTAATAAAAGGTTGGAGGACTTTGCAGCAGTGAATACCTCATACTGTTGATTTATGTTAACTTATACTCAATTTTTTTTTGTCCTTTGTATTTAATAATTATTCCTACCATCTGATTCAACTTCACTCTACATCTACTCTAATTTTTTATTTTGAGGAAGTTTCCATGACTATATAAATTTCCTCCAAAAAGTTAAAGGGCTTCAGATAAATAGAAAAAGAAAATTAATCTTAACAGCATATTAAAATGACAAAGTGTGATAAAGAATTTATTCAAGAAAGGCTTTTTAATAACCATAGCAAAGTAAAATTCCAAAGCCATAAATTTACTTCTAAATGTCTAGGCAACTGCCACTTCACATACAAAGGAGTATTTATGTGCTCTGTACACTGAAAATAATATGAATTACATGGGCCATGAAGAGTTTTTTGAGAGCAATATGGACCATGCACTCAAATCATGCACATTATATAAATGTAAATACAATCTGATAGGTCTGATAGATCTGATTAGCCCTTGTTGATGCAGTTGTTTGGCATCATACATGATTATATAACTGGGAACAACACTTTGAGGCCAAATAATGGTGGACATTGTATCATCGGGTAGCATGCTGAGACAGCAATATAATTCTAAAACACACTAATAAGAATGTCTCAAAACACCACAGTGTATGCCAGATTTGCCAAAAATTCTGACAAAATGTGAGTTGACCCTTAGCTTAATTTACATGACCAGACTGTGGATTAAAATTGGCCCTGGCACCAATGAAAAGCAGCTCTGGAATTATTTGGACACCAGCCCCATATGTGTAATTGCTTGGTCAAATGCCCACATCCCACCACCAAAGGCGTAACTAAAAACTACCGGCCGCTTGTGTGAAAATTGCTCAGGGTACCCCAGCTTCATAAGCAACATGCCCCACAGTGTCATATTTACCCCTAAATAGCTTGTTTGTGTTACCTTTACCCTAAGCAGCTTGTTTGTGCTACCTATGCACCCAAGCAGCTTGTCTGTCCCCTAAACAGCCTGCCTGTACCAACTCAGCCCCCTAAACTGGCTGCTTATGTCATCTCTGACCCTAAACAGCCTGCCTGTACCACCACCGCCCCCCCCCCTAAATAGCCTGAATAGCTGAATAGCTCGTCTGTGCCATATCTCCCCTTAAACAGTCTGATTGTGTCACCTCTGTCCCCTAAAAAGTCTGATTGTGCCACCTCTGTCCCCTAAACAGCCTGCCTGTGCCACTTCTGTACATTCATTCACTCATGTATTCACCCATTCACACTCGTGCACCCTCTTAATTCACGTGAAGATTTCTCCGGTCCTGGGGCTGGCCGAGCAACACTGGGGCTGTGACGCACACAATGATGTACCTGCTGCCACCAGCTAGATACTTGTAGCCACATACTGGGCTCCATTAGGCACAGGGCCACTAAGCATTTTCCTGTGGTTCCTCATGATCAGTCTGGGTCTCATTACTAATGAAATAATTATTTTAAAGTATTATATTAAATTTTAGCACATCTTTTTTCTGATGTCAAGTTATTGTCATCTATTATATTACATTTTATATCAGTCACTGTTTAATTTACATTGAATATCTGAACATGTACTTTTTCTGTATTATAATATTTATTTAATGGATTGAGTTTAGCAGAACAGCATTAGTAATGTTTTTTTTTCAGATTAAGTAAACATATCTTGTCCCAAGTTATTATGATGTTGGTGATTGCAAACATATTTAATGAACCAGAGCATCTTGTGTTAAATACAGGTGTTCAGATAAAAGTTCCTATCAGAGCCATAACTAGGTCTTTTAGCACATAGGGCAGGATTAAAGGTTCCACCCCGTGCTAACTTCATGAAAGCAGAAGAAAGCATAGAACCACACGTGCTGCATTCCAGCATTACAATGACCCAAAACACACGACCAAGGCAACAAAGGAGTGGCTCAAGAAGATGCACATTAAGGTCCTGGAGTGGCCTAGCCAGTCTCCAGACCTTAATCCCAGCAAGCCTGGTGGCCAACTACAAGAAAGTCTGACCTTTGTGATTGCCAACAAAGGTTTTGCCACCAAGTACTAAGTCGTGTTTTGCAAAGAGGTCAAATACTTATTTCACTGAGTAAAATGCAAATCAATTTATAACGTATTGCGTGAGTGCATTATTCTGGATTTTCTATTGTTATTCTGTCTCTCACTATTCAAATAAACCTAGCATTAAAATGATATACTGATCATGTCTTTGGCAGTGGGTGAAGGTATAAAATCAGCAGGGGATCAAATAACGTTTTCCTTCACTGTATATATTGTGACAGAAAGCAGGGGGTGATAATTGAGGGAGTGTATATATCCCCTTATATTTTGCAGGGTGGTTACCCTCAATAGTTTTTACCAGCCCCAGGGAGATGTCTTGTTAATAATGGAATTATTAATGTCTGTTATTTGTGTGTTTTGGGTCCCTGGGGTGGAGCATTTGGAGAGTAGGGCGGGCCGGTGCTCCACTCCACATTTTGTGAGCAGTGGAAAACCAGCAGGTGGGAATCCGGTCCGGAGATTATCGGATACTCTCCTAGCACTCACCTGTTTCCACTAATTAATGGGAGAGGCAGTTAAGTAGCCTCCTGATCTCAGAGCAAGACAGATCATTTGGTTACCTGAGAGAGAGGGAGAGAGCTGCTAAGTTACTGAGCGCTGCCATTATTAACACATAAACTGATATTTTTGTTTGTTGGGAACGGATAAGCCGTCCAACTGCAGTTAGACTGAAGAACCTTGTATTAGTTAGTGCTCACGAGAGCAAGGCTTTTTGTTTTGATTTATTTGTTTTCTGTAATGCCTGTGGTGGCAAAATAAAAACAGGCCCAGCCTTTTATTTTACCCTCCTCGTGTCTGAGCCGTCTCTGCAGCCTGGTAGACTGTATGTGAGTAAAAGATTCCCGTTCTATCTCTAATTGGTCTCTTCCCCTTCATTCTGGAAGCTGCTCATTCACAGATACAGAGTCCTGGCCAGGGCAGACACTCAGTTTGAATGCTGCATACATTAGGTAGTTTATTTCAAACACTTATTGCAGCTAGGGTTTAATGAATGCATTTTCCATGATGCTCAGCCAGTTTGATATGTTAAACATCATAGGAAAGTAAGTACAACTGGAGTGCTAGGTTAACTATTATATTATTATAGATTATTACTGCAGCTACTGTGAAATGCACATCTCATTATTCTCAGCCATCCCTTTTGGTTCATTAATACCATGAGAAATGTAATAACAGCAATTTGAGTGCCAAATGTTAACCGCAACTGCTGCAAAACTACCAAGTATCCTATTTTGTTACTACACTCTAACAACCGTCTTTTTTGCAATACCTCAAAATGTTTCCTGTGCATTGCAGAGCTACTCTACACAACATTAACTTTTCTTGACAAAAAGCACTGCTAAATGATTATTACACTAATAGTAGCTAGTATCTTTAGAGCTTTGGGCGATGAGTCTGTGACATGAGGTGGGGTTTGCTAGGCGCTGAATTTAAACTGAATTTTAATTTTCAATTTAAACTGAATTCAGTGTATATCGGTGGAAGACCCTTGGGTTCACTAACTACTAGCCGGATTATTACAACCGCTTCCGGTTCCTTTTCATCCTTGGACCTACTTGGCCGTGGACTTTCTCATTGACCTTCCTCATCAGAGAAAAATACAATCATTTTCGTTGTATCGGATCACTTCTCTAAAATGGCTTATTTTGTTCCTCAACCGAAGCTGTCCTCCGCTCCGGAATAAGTACTTTTGGTCATCAAAGAAATCGTCTTCCAGTGCAAAGTGCAATTTGGGGTGTTATTTTGGAGGACTTTCTGTTTAGCAATGGGCATCTTATTGGCGTTCTCGTCTGCCTGCCATCCCCAAACTAATGGCATTAGTTGCCAGTTTCTCTGTTGTGGGGGATCACCAGGCAGATTGGACACAAATTATTCCATGGGCTGAAATCGCTAGGAACAACATTCCACATGAAGCTTCCAAAAACTCTCCTCTCTTTCTATCATCTTTATTCAACAATACCCTGCGCTAGACCATTATGTGCCTTCTCTATGAGCTAAGGTTCGAGAGGCCTTATACAAAGCTTATGCAACATATGAGAGACAGCCTAATTGTGGCCGTAGGCTAGCTCCTTCTAGCATCAGAGTTGACTGTGGCTGTAAAAAAAGAACACCAAACTCAAGATTCCATCTATGTTGCTTGTTTTACAATATATTGGTGTCTTTCATGTCCTTCATGGGATAATAATGTGGTTTATGAACTACTTGTTCCTCCCTCCCTCTGGATACCTTCTGTTTTTTATGTTTCTTTACTTAAGCACCTCAATTGTAATAGATTCACACAAAGAACAACACAACCCAAACCTGTCAAAACCCATGATCTATATGTATCTGTTTAGACCTATGTATATGTATCTTGTTTGGTTTCTATATATGGTAGCACACATGTAATAGTTCTAAACAAATATGTCATGTTTTCTTACACCCTTTACTGGGCCTAGTGAGCCAAAAACATTTTCTTACATCTATAAAAATAAATGTTTAACCCCTTAATGACAATTGACGTGCCAGGACCGTCATGACTTTAAACGGGTGTAGAACAAACGGTGTTACTGTAATGCCTCAAAGTCGATACCCTACTTCGCACATGGGGGAAGAATTACCAGATTTGGAAAAATGGTTTTGAAATAGCAAAACGCTACCTGTACTTATTGCCCCATAACGTGCAAAAAAAAACCATAAAAACATTGGGTATTTCTAAACTCAGGACGAATAGTAGAATCTATTTAGCAGTTTTTTTATTACCTTTTATGGATGAGTAAAGGATTTTTCAACTAAAAGTTAGTAAAAGTCATTTTTAATAGTAAATAATATGATACAATCAAAACAATGTCTAAAGAAAGTCCTTCTTGTCTTGAAGGGGTTGATAAGCATTTATGGGAAATGCTTGCTTGTGATCACCTTCTTCTTATTATTGTGCAGAAGCTAAACAAAATCACACGTTTTTCTTCCCAATTCTGCTGTACAGTAAATGATTCTCTCACTATTAGTCCATGAAGAATATCCATTATATAACTCCCTAGCCCTGCTGCTTCCAGCTGGTAGCACCATGCTGATGCCACTAAACACCTTTTAGAAAACAGGACCTAGGAATAAGTCTTATCTTGTTGTTTTGTTCTACTTGTTTACAATTCCAGCATCTAGCGCCTGCATAGTGTGAATTATTAATCCAATGCTCCTGACCTCTGGGTGGTATCATTTCTGTTTATTTGCACTTATTCTCTTCTTAATTTCAGCTATCTGCTGTATTCCATTTTGCTGTATTCTAAATTTTACATCTAGGCATGGTCTGGAACAAATCCAGCTGATAGGCTTGGGTTTCATTTGCATAGCTGTTTTTATTTTAAAAGGAATTTACCATAAAACCATAGAAATCCATACGTATGTTTGATAGAGTCACTTCTGATCTAGCATAAATAGCCACAAATCCCCATCTGCATGCAATTCTGCTTATTTGAATGTTGATTTATTTTTCAGTATGACTTAGTTTGCAATTTTAGCTCTACTAATCCACAAAAAACAACTTATCAGATCTTTTCTGTGCTGCAAAATAGCAGGGTTTTGTGTTATTGTTATTGTTGATAGCATAAAATGAGACTTAATCACAGACCCAGTGATCTCTCAAAAAAGATGACCCTCATATTGAGGTATCCAGGCTTAAAGGGTCAATGATCCCACATCTTTTTTTAATTTTTGGCTTTTCAGTTACTGAAACTGATGATGTTTTACTTACAAACACTGCTTTCTTGCACCAGAGTTCAGACTAGTTCCTGTAAGTTATAAGCGGTGCAACCAGGGACGCTTCTAGGGATAGTGGTGCTCTGCCATAACATTATGACCACCTGCCTAATATTGTGTAGGCCCCCTTTTATTGCCAAAACATCCTTGACCACTTAAGGCATGGACTTCTGACTACTAAACTTCTGAAGGTGTACTGTGGTATCTGGCACAGACGTTAGCAGCAGATCCTTTAAGTCCTGTAAGTTGTGAGGTGGGGCCTCCATGGATGCATCTTGGTGCCATGTTTTCTCAAGGTAAATGACCCAAATGCACCTGGCCATCCCTGTGATGTAAAAAAATGTGATCAATCAGACCACGCCCTGCTTCTTCCATTGCTCCATGGTCCAGTTCTTATCCTCATGTGCCCATTATAGGTGTTTTCGGCAAAGGACAGGGGTCAGCATGGGAATACGCAACAAACTGTGATGCACTGTGTGATCTGACACCTTTCTATCAGAACCAGCATTAACTTTTTCAGCAATTTGACCTACAGTAGCTTGTCTGTTGGATTTGACCACACGGGCCAGTCTTCACCCCCCCATGTGCATCAATGACCCTTGACCGCCCATAACCTTTTCACTTTTGATAGGTACTGGCCACTGCAGAACAGGAACACCCTACAAGACCTGCAGTTTTGGGGATTCAATGACTGATTAGACACCTCAGACACAGTTTTTTGTTTTTGTTTTCGAGCAACAAATTTAGTTTCCCAGCTGTTCGTTTCAGACTATATTCAGAAGCCTTTTTTTATTAATTAAGGGGGGCCTTAAATGGCTATTGGTTTTCTGTCTGTATATAACATATGCTGACAAACTGTATAATAGATACCAGAAATGATAAAATCCATGTATCCCTTTTCATTAGATACAATACCATTTTACCATTCCATTAATTTGTATTTTTTCTAAAATATTTTAAAAATATTTTTTTCTGTAAACAAGCACCAAACTTTAAGGATGCGGCTTATATTCGGGTACAGCCTATATTCAAGCCAATAGGGTATATATATATATATATATAAATACACATTATACTATACACAGACACTGTATCATTTAAAATATACCTAGACACAGATGCTGACATTATAGACACACTATTCCCTATTGCTTCGCCCATCATTCGTGCAACTCACACTGCTGTCCCTCCACCTTCTTCTTACCTTGCAGAGAGCTGTCTGTACTGCTGCTCTATCAATGCTGGGTAATGCAACATACATTACATGACTCCGCTGGGCGCCATGCACCCACAGCACCACCGTAACCCACCCCGTGCATGGGCAATTTTTAGCAAAAGCCTAAGTTACAAGTGGCGAGATCTAACAGGAAATTTAAAATGAACTTGTAGTGGATACAATAGGGATTATTTCATGGGTGGGGTTAAAGTGACTTTTACAATGAAGCAGGAGCTGTTGGGCTGTGAAGTGGGTCCTTTTACTGAAATTGGAAGTCTCAATAGCTTCCATCTCGGAATTTTACTTAATCAATTCTCTGTTTTTTCATAAGGCACATATACAGTTGAATATTAAACCTCTACAATGTAATATTTCAGACAAACCAAAAGAAGACATATAAAGGTTGTATAGTAAAATTAAAAACACATGTCCACCTTCAAACGTTACATAGTTGGCTCAACAAAAAAAACACCAAGGCTGGCATTAGTCATTCAGACAATATTACAGAACTCCGATCTCAAGTACAGTTTTGGAGAATGTTTTTTTCCAGGAATGAGAAATGTGTACATAGTATAAGATTGTAACAAAGACAAAAAACTGTAAGTCTAAAATGCCGTACTGCCGACACTTAAATAGTTTGCCAGAAATGGGTATCACTGACTTAACATGAGGCAATGGGTTATGGTGTAATAGAAAAACTTCCGGGGACATTATAGGATCAGTGCCAGTGACCTCTTTCAGTCCATCTTGGAATTTTTACACAGCTGAAAGCTGGCAATATTGCCACTAAGCCTACAACTCATGAGACAATGAAACCAGTCCCAATATATGGGCATACCTCCCAAGTGTCCTGTTTTCTGGGCACTGTCCCACATAGCCGCCCTACCGTTGCACGTTTGTAGACCAGAGAGTGGTAAAATCAGAGGAAGACTGTGCTGTTTTAGCATATATTCCCATTGCGGTCCTTACAAGGCCATCTTGTGACGCTCTGCAGGAAGGCTGCCCAAGGAGGCTCATTATGTAAGGTGGACAGTGGCCATGTCGCCATCCATGCCCATTTGAAAAAATCATAAAGGTTGATCTAGTTCCTAAAATAATGCAACTTGTATTAAGGTCAACTGTAATATTCAGCTTATGGTATTATTTCTGATAGTTCACTTTTAATAAACTATACATTGAGATATTTTAATGAGCCTGCAGAAACAAATACATATGCAGTAGCTTTAGTTGTTTACCCTTTTCTTCATGTTTTGAAGTCAAAGAATTAGATGCCGATAATTTGTTAATGTACCCCATGCACATAATTTCATTTAACACTGTTTAGCGAGTAGCCCGAGGCTTGCTGCTCAGGACGTGGGAGAAAAGCCCAAAACTTTTAGAAAATAACTTGGTTTGTGTCTTTGAGGGAAAAACTGAAATACTCTAGAAAAAGAACTGAATTGTTTTTTTGAAGGAGATATACTTTTATGTGCATCTGTGCTTTTCTCTCGAGGGAAGGAAATAGGAATTAGCAAGTTCTGTAATTTAACATTCAAGTAAAAGGAATCAGCCCACACTTGGAATAAAAGAAAAACAACGCTAACGCCTCGGCTTTTCGCAAATGTACGGGTAATTCAAATGGATTTTTTAAGTAACCTGTTTTGCTACAAATTATTATGATTCAGCTCAAAGCAACAAGGCATGGTTCTAGAATAATGTGGCACTCCTTTTCGCATTAAGGCAGATACAATGAAAAGCACTTACCAGCAATAAACATATAATACTGTGTAGGTTTAAGGTCTCAGTTATTGAAATTGATTTTCTAACACCTTGTTAAACTGTTTTGTAGACGATCAAGACAGGGCAAGTGTTTTTCCTCCTCCTCTAACCTGCTGCATCCAATATCCCTCAGTAATGCTTTGCTATTGACCCTGCAGTGAATGGTTAAAGAACTCAGTTTAGACATCAAATGTCCACTGGTAAACAAAAAGTGATGAAAATGTCACTGCTCTGGCACAAACCCTAGTGGAAAAAACCACTTTGAGTCAAAATGGTCATTGAAAAATACAAGTTGGAATAGTAAGAGAATAATAACATTAAAAGAATAGTAATTTTGCTACATAGTCATATATTATGGAGTTGCGGCACAGCATTTTCACATCACAACCCTGAAATGTATGTTTATAAAAAACAAAATTTCAGGGACACAATTATTAGGATTTTAGTAAAACCGTACATTTTATAGTTCAGTTAAATAAAGGCATCATTTCATGGTTGAAAATAGAAGACTCGAGTTAAGAATAAAGAAAAAAAAATTTTTTTTCAAAGATTTTTTTCTAATTATGCCTCAGAATAAGGAGAAATTCCTTACAGACTTCAGAATAGCAAGGGGATTTCTCACTGATTTATGATCATGAAGCTGTAATTAACTATACATTTATAATATTTGCTAAAAAGCATCCACCCCGTTTTTGAAGTTTGGATCTTATCTTAGGTAGTGAATTCAACATCCTTATTGTTTCTACTGTAAGGAGTCCATTCTGCTGCTTTAGGTGAAAACGTATTTTCTCAAAAGCAAATGCAAATGTGGCTTCTCTTCGTAACTAAGGAGGTTTTAGGTGGGATCATACTGAGGACATATAAGTGGAAAATGTATATTTTACTACCAAAGTTAGTACCAACCCATTCCCCCCAAATACCTAACTGTGCATTTGTCTATCTTGAATATCAGCTGTTATGTATTCCTAGTACTCCTTTGTCACAATTCTCTTAAAGAGAAATAGCATTCTGTTTAGACTGCAGATGACACAAAATTAGGTACCTACTTATTGCTATCCTATAGAGTAGGCTGGCATCTCCATCAAGTGAAATCCTGGGTGCAATTCATAGTCTTTATGGTGACCTGGCAAGGTCATGTATACATTTTGAGAATGACAGAAGTATTGGTTTTCACAAAGTTTGCTGTTTAAGTGTTCTTAGATATTTTTGTATACTATGGTATACTGAAGTAGCATTTCATAGGTTTCAGAGGCTTTTACATTAAGTTTATGCAAAGAGTCAATATTTGCACTGTTGACCCTTCTTTTTTCAAGACCTCTCCGATCCGCCCTGGCATGCTGTCAATTAACTACTGAGCCACATCCTGACTGATTGCAGCCCATTCTTGCATAACCAATGCTTGGACTGCCTCACAGTCTCACTCACAACTGCCTGCTGCCATTCCGATCCTGCAGCTGAATCAGCTTTAGCAGATGGTCCTGGTGCTTGCTGGACTTTTTTGGGTGCCCTAAAGCATTCTTCACAACAATTGAACCTCTCTCCTTGAAGTTCTTGATTATCTGATAAATGGTTGATTTAGGTGCAATCTTACTAGCAGTATAACAGAGTGATCTCCAGCTCTCTCACCTGACATGATGCCAGCTGGTCCTTTTGGGGCAGGGCTGACATGCAGTGGTAAATTGGGATTAAGTTCCTTTCTATGGCAAAGAGAGACTTTGCAATTGATTTCAATTCATCTGATCACTCTTCATAACATTCTGGAGTATATGCAAATTGCCATCATCTAAACTGGTGCAGCAGACGTTTTGTGTTATTCTCAAAACGTTTGGCCACGACTGGTACTCAACAAAGCATGAGATAAGCGCACACCCGGCAAATACTATTTTAAAGCACCTGACGCATAAACATTGGGGATTCCGTCACATTATATCCTTTTTAGGTTGTTTGCTCCCCTAGTTTGTATTTTTTTTGCTGTGCATATTTGCAGGTTCTGACCATTAATGGTGTCCATTGAGGGCTTTGAATTGCATGACAGTCTCATTGGGTTAAAAGGCAGTGCAGTCCCAGTGATGCAGCTCCTTGGTAAGCAATATAGCCATGAAAAATTAGATTGGACTCGTATAAATTGGGGTACTGTGATGTAGGGGCCATAAAAGCAATATATGGTCATATAGTGGGACAGAATCTGAAATGTTTAAGTCTCAGATAGGTGCTTTTAAACAGTGCCTGTTGGACTTGCTCTGATCTCTGGCTTTCTTTTTATACTTACATTGTAAAATTATTTAGTCAACGTTTCAGGTTTTATTTACTAAAGTTGAAATCTGCAGTATTTTACATGTCGCAGTTCAATCTTACCTTCTTCACCATGCGCTACGATGGTGCAAACTTATTTGTGCAAGGAGTAAGCAAGAATTAAATACATTTCATGGACTGAACTGTGGAGTATACAGGGCTATATAAGATTGTTTAGCATAAAAGCTTATTGTGAATGGCCCTTCATACAACTCAGAGAAGTCAGAAACCTGCTCACTGGTGAATTCCAGCTATAGTAAATCAACCCATACAGGTCTCATGGTATTACCATGATTTTAGTGTACTGTCTCGCTGTAACTAGTAATGGGCTGTGGGGAGCATGAGTCTCCTCTATTAACCCCTTAAGGACAATGGGCGGCCCCTAAACCCAATGAAAACAATGCGTTTTGAGTCCGTACATGTACGGGGTTTGTCATTAAGGGGTTAACATTCTGAATGCCTTACTGGTGTACACTACAAGCACTCTAAAAGAATCAAGTCACAGATAAAGAAACTATATATTATGCATTCAAAAACTCCACTATAATAATAGTGGAGTTTTTTGTGTTTGAAAAAGATACAAAATAAGAAGCTGTTAATATGAAAGTATTTTCTGACAACAAAATTGCTGCAGTTATTTTCCCTAAACATACTTATTTTTTGTAACTGTTTCGCTAAGACAATACACAGCTATAGATATATATATATTATTTTTTTGTTTTTTGTTCTGTTTTCCAAAATTGCATTTTTCCATCTTCTATAGAAGTCTCTTGCAAACCGCGTCTAGAGGTTTTAACATAAATTAATTGTACCAGAAAAATGCCCTTTAACACAGAGTTGATGACTGTCTTAAACACATCGTAAGACTCACACAATTTAATTTATTTCCAATAACACGTGGAAGAAACCTGCAATTCTTTGGAAACAGAGAGCATAACAGAAAACAAAAAATTGATACCAAAATATTGGTCCCAGAATGGTCAGAGAAATTTGTGAAACCAATGTTAATAATGTAAGCGGCAGATGCAAATAAATTGTAAAGGTCTCAATGGTCCCTTCATCTCGCCTATTCCTTGTTAGTAAGCAAATACATAGAGTGAGTATGTGTTGAGCTTGCTCGTCGATGTAGACTTCTTAACTCAGGCTGGACTAACATGTCATGCTAATTCAGCAATCAAAATGCCTGTTTGCTATGTCAAATGTTGGTTGTGAGTTAAATCAAATTAAATGTAACACCAGCATAATCCACCATAAACCAAAACTGGTCTTGTGTCCATCAGTATAGGAACACTTTCTTTCTTCAAAATATCCATGGACCTTATATGAATGTTAACTATATATTTATCAAAGAGTGCTAAAGCTTAGCATGCAAACAGCTGCCTCAACCACCTCAAAGGATTTTGGAGTAATCTCCTTTGTTATTGGGCAGAAAATGTTTTGGAACCAAGATGATTCTGCCTAAAGCAATGTTGTACAAGTCTTTGGGGCCCACAATCCATCTGTGTATAATATGTTGCTTATTATATCCATCTATCCTAATGGAAATTGCTCCAAAAAGTAATTTTTCAGGCAAGGGATATGGGAAAATAAAAAATTGAGTTATTTATGACAATAGCCCACAGCATACCAACCACTGAATTCTGAAGAATTAAATTAGCCAGACTAATAATTGTAAATTGCATTCACTTAAATGAGGTTTCAGAGTAGAGGGGGGGAAACAAAATATGAACTTGTGGATGAATTGGAGTTAATAGCTCACGAGGTGTGCAAGAATTTCACAATCTGCAGACCTATGGGCGTTTTCTGGCAGGAAGTGATAAGTTTAGTGGGATGAATCTTGCTGACTGAAGTTATTTTTGAAAAAAAAAAATAGATCGATGTAAGTGATGTTTAATTATTCTTGAAACCTTAAAGGTTTTATTTTGCTGCAGCATGCAGAGATGGCAATGATTCTGGTACTATGCAAATAGTTTTAGATACATATCTCAGTTACAGTAACTTGGCACCTTGAGGTTGTATTTAGAGCAGGACTGCATAAGTTCAAATAAACAGAAGGCCTTCATTGCAAGATGACTAGGTGGGTCCACCAATATACACAAACCTGAAGAACTGTATCTCTCTGTTTTAAAGCAAAAAAACAAAACAAAACAAAAAACACGTGTACCACTTCTACCTCCTCTACATGGCAACGCCATAGTAAAGTGTGGGAGCATTTTGACAGTATGGAAGATGGGCACACCATAAGGTGCAAGTTGTGTTATAAGGTGGTGTGCCAGGGGAAAGTACTAGGACATCAACATCAAATTTGGTACACACCAAAGTGCAGCTTTGCTTTTGGAGGAAATTGGCAGCATTGGCGCCAACAGCAAACTCGCAACAGGCAGCATCTGCCGGACCAAAGGGCGTACTGAGGCCTCAGCCTTCTCTAAGAGTTTGATTGGCTCCCAGGAAAGGTGGGGCAGGGACATCCACTCCTCCAGCCTACCCCAGAACACATTGGGGCTTTACATTCTTTACATGTCAAAGCAGCAGTCAAATGAAGTGACACAACTGCTTGATCATCTTATTGCTGTTGGAGGCGCCTCCTTCTCCACTATTTAGGGGGAGCCTTTCAGAGAGCTGCTAGAGGTCCTCACTCCCTTCTACTGCCTCCCTTCTCACAGCACCTTCGGTGGGACTATAGTCCCTTCCCTTTACCTTTCTTGTGTGGCATTGTTGAAAGACGAGCTGTCCATCCACTTCACCTACTCAGTTGCTCAGCACATT
Organism: Spea multiplicata; assembly: GCA_009364415.1. Taxonomy (NCBI): domain Eukaryota; kingdom Metazoa; phylum Chordata; class Amphibia; order Anura; family Pelobatidae; genus Spea; species Spea multiplicata. The sequence continues at coordinate 26,129 of VKOC01047304.1, forward strand.
CAGTACACTACACCTGGTGGAAAATTCAGATACTCCAGCTGATGGGCAGTGTAGGCTGTCAAAACTGATTGCATCATGAAGGAAAGCTAACAACATGGGGAGAAACAGGAGATGGCAGGTCTACCCAACCACTGTTTATGTCAGGATGCAGTCAGGGGATCCATTCAAGGATGTGAATGAGAATTCAAGCCAGAGAACTGCCACTTTGGGCCAGGTCATGCTCTTGCTTAACCACCTTAAAAAATTCTGGAACAAAATTAGGTCTTTCTGTGAGACACATTACATGTGAAGATTGAGAAGATGATCAGTAGGTTTACAGAGGTCGGATGCAAGCCATCATAGACACCCCAGAGTACATTAGTGATAGTGATTTAAAAAAAAAACACTAAAACAATACAATAAATAATTTAAAAAAAAACAATAAAGTGAGCTAAGTGATGTCATTGTGACATCACTGCCACTAATAACATGTTCAAGAGGTCCCTATGAGGATAACAGTGCGTTGACAAATAAAATACAAAATAAAAAAAAACATATATAAATAAAAGATAATAATAATAAAAAAATAAAACCCCTTTACATCCCATTGCCCTAAAACAACATTTAAAAAGGTATAACCCTCCTGTCCCTGTTCACAACCCCCAAACCCATTAAGTCATAAGTATAAAAAATACTACCCTATATGGTACTATATGTAAGGGATGGATATGGCCTTCTAGAAAGAAAAAAAGAATGTGGGGTATCCCCGTATTTAGGAGATGCAGCTAAACAATTTTCGCCAGGTTTCCCTGCCGTAACACATACCCTAAGCAGAAAAATCTAAGCAACGCAGAAGTGTTGGCGAAAAAAAAGTGCAGGAAATAATTTCTGCGGCGACCTTTGACAGTGATTGGTGGCCAAATGTCTGCGTGAACAGTGCCCAAATACCCCTCATACGATAGTCTGGGTTGTCTTTTTTACAGAAATAAACTAAGGAAATTCTATATAAACTAGGTATTTCTGAAATCAGGACACCTGAATTGGTAAACTTGGATGGAATTTTCCATCACTTTACCTAATTTTGTGAGGATTCAGAGAGACAATATATAAAAAGTTTTTTTTCTAATTTTTGCTAGTGTTTACTAAATTTCTCATCCTAAATTTTCAGCTAATCATCCAACTATAGTATCAAAAGAAAGATCTATCTCTCCTTGAAAAACAGTATATAGTTTACATGGGTACACTATTCACAGGAAAAGAGAATAATCTCTGAACCGACATACTGAAAAAACGGCAAAATTGCTGCGGGCTTCAAGGTACCAAAAACCCCTGGGACTGAAGGGGTTAAATGCAAGAAAGGAAAAAATAAAAAATAAAAACAGAGATTTATCTATATAGGTAGGCCAAGGAGAAGAATGCAATGTAGTTTGTTGTAGATGGCAGCACCAAAAACAGGTAGGACTTCTATACAATATATAAGTTCCTAGTTACAATTTAGTACCAAAACATAAATAGTACAATTGTTATGAAAACCAATTACGGTTAAAAACGTGATATTCACAGTTTTTTCAATTCAGGTTGTACACACTGAACCTAATATGTTTTGGATTCTTCAGCGGTATATGTATAAAATATAAATGAATTGAAGCATAAAAATAAAACAAAAAGGAAGAGAAAGAAAAAAGGAGAGTTATCAAATGTGCCTAAAATATATAGTTTAGTAAAAATAGCTTAAAGTTTACTAATATTAATTATTTTACTAATGACATATTATGTATCTTTGTATATTCATTATAGTTAAGAGGTGATTCATTGATAGAGTAGATAAGTGTGATGGTGCTTTTAATCTTATGTATTTTATTATATTCTGTTAAATATATTGGATTGTATGTGTGTATATAAATATATCTGCATCTAAGTGCATTACTCTATTATGTGTAATAAGTGAATAATAATGAATTAATCAAGGATAAAGGTGTGTGCGTTTTTATTTCTATGTGTTTAGTTTGCATATAAATATATTCTTTATACTTCTTAGGTTGTATCGCTCATTTTTACCACAGGCAAATGTCCACTTTTTTTATGAACTTAGTGTGTAATGCACTTGTGATCTTCCATTCACTGTTTGCAGACTAAAAAGCCATTTGTGACAATATAAAATATAATATTCTGCAAGGGGTTAAAATAATATGTTTGTTTAAGCTATCGAAAGGGCACTAATATGTTAAATAGCACATGAAAAACAAAACAGGTTGATAAGGATTTACTATGTTGTGGTTGTTTATTTGTTTATTGTTTATTTTGGAAGGAATCCAACATAGCCAGTGTCATGCAGCTAAATCTGATCACAGCTGTTTTGTAACTAAATCTAATTCCAGGGTACCACAATAATGTTTTCATTTTAGCTTCAACACTATTTCTACTGTAAGGAAAATCATAAGCAGTTATCCATAGTTATCAAACCTTTCACATAAGGCCTTATTGAATCATATATTAGAATAAATGTAAAGGCAAATTGTCACGGCTTTTAGAATAACGAAACTAATTTACTGAAACTACCCATAACTTGTGTATGTAGTTTGTTTTTGTAATTGTTTAGGAGGTATTTGGTTTAACCCCTTTAAATTCAAGAAGTCGGGCACATTTTTTTCTGCCTGAGACTGCGCCAGTTTTTATAGTTTTGCTATAGGTATATTTAGGTGAGAGTTTACACTTTTTGGACAAGTTATTTGCATCCCTGGGAACTCTCCGGGTTTGACCGCTTCTCCGGGTCAAGACTCGAATCTTTTACATATCGAATGCTATGTCTATTCATGTTTGTATATTGTATGTTTTAAATGTATTGTTTAAATACATATTTTAAATATGTTTATAAATAATAAAAAAAAGTTAAAAAAAAAGACTCCAATCCTCTGGCTCGTGAGAGCAGGGTCTTGAGAGTTTTTAAATAATGCTCAGATTGACAACTTTGCAGCCATATGATTTCTGGATCTCAGGTACATCCTGGCAGTACCTCATTTCTGAGAACCGCTCTTTGGGCAGGAACTGCAGGTTAAGGAAGAAAACATCTGTGAAATCCCAGAACTTAATGAGAAGTGTGAGAATCCAGACAATCAATACAAGAGCATCCCTCTGGTCTATAATCCTTTCAACGGACCAAGTATTGCAAGATGCCCCTAAGAAACCTAAAATCTACAATAGACTGAACTTTATATTCATCTTGCGTCTCTGCCCCTAGTGGTCCAGGAAGAGTAATAGACTTAGTAAATTGGTTGCATACTAAAGGCTTGCGTAGTGAGGCATGAAAGGTTCTCAGAATTTGTAGGGAAGATGGCAGGGATAATTCCTAAATCATAGGATTAATCCTTCTGGACATACCATATAGACCAACGTAGCAAAGCACAAATTTCACAAAGGGCACACAGAAGCGTTTGTGTTGTGTGAATGCCACCTTTGTAATAAGTCAGTTTGTGAAATTTCATTCCTGCTAGATATTGCAAAAGTAAGTGGTATTATTGGAAAGTGGAAGTGTTTAGAAACAGCACAACTCCACAAAGTGGGAGACCATGTAAAGTCACAGAGTGGAGTTGCCGTGTGCTGAGACGCATGCTGCATAAAAGTCGCCATAAAAGGTATGATTGCATATCTGAAGAGTTCCAAACTTCCAGCCCAAAATGTGGCGGGAGATTCATGGAATGGGTTAACATGGCCAAGCAAATGCAAGCAAGCCTCACATCACCAAGTACAATGCCATGCATCAGATTGAGTGGTGTAAAGAACGCTGGAACAGTAGAAACCTGTTCTGTGGAGTGATGAATCACACTAATTGTTTAGCAGTATGATGGGCAAATCTAGGTTTGGCAGATGCCAGGAGAATGTTACCTGTCTGACTGCATTGTGCCAATTGTAAAGGTAAGCATGGTTGGATGAGTTTAATGTGGAGGAGCTTGACTGACCCACACAGAGCCCTGACCTGAACCCCATTGAACACTTTTGAGGTGAACTGAAACAGAGATTGAGAGCCAGGCTTTCCCGCACAAAGTCGTTGCCTGCCCTCACAGACACTCTACTGGATGAATGGGCAAAAATTCCCACAGAAACACTTATAAATAACCTTTAGCAAAAATGACACTCAAATAGGTGAAAATTACTAAAATATGCAATAAGTAATAATAAATGTTGCACTTACAAAGAAAAGCACATAAATAAACGCACTTATTATGTGCAAATAAGTATTTTTTTTCAAATATCTTACAAACAAGAAAAAAAATAACACATATAGTGTAAAAAAAAAGCAAGAATCTCTATGAAGGAAATTAAAGATAATAGTTCCGCTCACAGAATTAACTCCAGACTAAAACATAGAGCTATGTATAGATGCTTTATAACAATCCCCAGATCCACCAATCTGTATAAGATGAGCAGTGAACAGACGGCATCATCCAATACTTTAAAGAAGGGAATTTAGCTGACATTGTAATACGCTATAAGTCAAAGAAAGAAACAGGCAGGATCGATATTTTCTTCTTGTTATGGTCTCTATTCAGAACCGTTGGTGCTCTGTCGATATTGTTTAGCAGGATGTGGATGAGATCCCACTGACAAAGATTGTTTACAAATCTGCAGCTCCTCTGTAAAGCTATCATCGTAGGGGCTACATTGGATAAAACCATGAGATGCAGTAACATGGCGGCAGCTCTCACATAATACACAAGGGAAGAGCTGGTACCTTCTGGTGCAGGAGCCTTAAGAAGCCAAGAAGCTCCCTAACCTTAACACACCATACCCCCAACATGTCTGGTTTTCCCAATGAGGAGAGGTTGGGCTGTTGTGTTATGTGGCCCCACGGAACTTCACCTCTATACGTGAGCTGGCCTGAATTAGGCTTAGTGGTGATCCTGTGTGAGGAAAATGGGGATTTTTTCCCCAAGGACAGCCTGTGCCTTAGAATACTCAATGTTTTATATACTGTATAGAGTTAAGAATCAGGATTTCAGAGAACCTGGAATGACATGCTGACCATTTCTTTGGTAGGGAGTCTGTTTCTTCTTCTGGTGCACAGAGTACAATTTTTTTCAGGGAGGTTACTTCATTGGCCACTGCATTCCCCGTCCCATCCCGCCACCACCACCGCCATCCCCACCAAACCTGTATTATGGTCCTCCGACCCCCGGTACCTGTGCCCTGGTCAGCCTCTGTGGTAGACAAGCTCTGGAGACCCCTCTGGAGTGACACAGCGTGCATCAGTTTTCTTGGCAGCCTGCCTACCAAGAAAACTAATAGACACACTACAGAAGAGGACCAGGGCGCAGGCACAAGAACCCACAAGAGGACGTGAGCACAAATATTTTTTGCGAAAATAATTTAATAGTCATAACTGAACTCTTTCTTGCGCTCGCTCTAAAAAACAATTGATTTTTGAGATGTCTCTTAGGGCTTGCAGGTGTCAGGGAGCCGCTATGAAAATGCGGAGACTCACAGTTTGGATGTCTGATATCAGGCAAGTGTTTGGGTGCATGTTCAACTAAGTAACACAAATATGATAGATTATATTCTTCGGCAGCATTAAAAAAACAGTGCATTTCAAATCGGGATTAAAGTACACCTATTTTCATTTTCTGATGTGCCCATTTATAGTCATTGATGTATCCCTCTTGCCTCATAAAATTACCCTGGTTTCCAGTGATTCTGGGTAGAATCAGCAATTGTCTATTACATTTTGTTTTCAATCAATCTAAGATCTTGTTAGTGGATCTGTCTCCTTTGATCGCTCTTGATAGCTGTACTGGTGGGACACTGGCAGACTGTTGTGAAGGCACGTGTTACGATTACACAGCAGCGAATAATATACTAATTATGCGTGGCCCTTATGTTAACATATTAATGATTAAAATATAGTTGTCAAAAACTGTTTTGTGATATAAGATAATTTTCCTTCTAAGCAGTATTTATCAAATGTTTATTAGACCACAAAAAATACTCATTTTGATGTTATTCTGCAGGGCCCATTAGCAGCATGTTTAAAAAATTACTCAACTTGGCGATGATGCAAAATACATTAGAAAGGCCAAATTTATAGCTCAAGTTAAAACTGACAGTAGGTTTAAATGTATCCAAAAGTATTATTTATAATCATTTGCATCAAGATCTTACATTAGTAAATAGAAATTATATTTAAGTGTATATTAAGTGTTGCAATATTTCTTAATATCCAAGGAGGCGGAAGCTGCAGCTTCTACTTAAGGTACTGTAAGTACTTTTAAATAATGTATATTAAAGTACTCATTAAATGTTTTTAATACGCCAAGGACATTAAACTATTTAAGAAATCTTAAGAACTGACTCTGATTTAATTTGTTGGTTTGTTAACATTACAAAAAAGTTCATGTATCTGTTCTTTAAAACCCACTAACTATATTCATGCAGTATTTACAAGTATTTTTTCGTAGGTATGTCATTTTGTGTATGCTAAAAACACAAATAATTCCATTTGCTAACTATTCTGTAAGATCCCTTAAAACGAATCTGTCACATATGAGATTAAACAAACATTGAATCTGTTTAATTAATTAAGCAGTGTCCTTTGGGGGTGTTTTAGCAGAAATTCGACCTTTTCCCCAAATAAGCATAATATAATTTTTTAAAAAAAAGATGTAATAGAGTGTAAGAAATATTCCTGAAGTGATTTTCTTTTTTTCATATAAAATGGGATATACAACCCCCCACCCCATAACCTGTAGTTATTCTATATACAGTATATAAAATTGTATATAAGTGTATATACAATTGTAAATCCGACCCCCACCCTATAACCTGTTATTTTCATTTGTAACAGAGACACACATATTATGCAGGAGTCTTATTTTTGGCTTCCGTTCTTTCCAATAGATATCCGTGTTGTTTCCAACCACACTTAAAAGCAGCAGAGTCAACACAGTTAATCGATATCATCAGCAGAACATGCTGCTAAGTTCTTATCGGCTCAAGTACTCTGTCAACCACAAACTTGTTCCTTACTCTAAAGCTCTGTATGCTAACAAATCTGCTTGAATGATTGTTTAACCATAGGGGAAAATATAACCTGCAGATTACATTTTTTTTTCTGATTAAAAGCAACAGTGACAACAGCATGAATGTTTAGCCAATATATAAAATCTAGACGTCATAATCCTGTATGCTGGTTAAACTATATAATTTCACATAGATGAGGTTGCAATGTTTAGTCATCAGTATATCCACATAATTGCAAAAATCAGCAAGTACCAATTATAAGCTAATTTAAAGGACAATTGTCATCTCTTAAATTGAGAACTTCATTAGTAAAATGTCCGAAGGCAAGTGTGCACTACCCCATCATCAGCTTTTTTTGGAACCTTCAACCTTCCAAAAAGTGATCAGGGATTAGTATATCCACTTTCCTATCTTTCTATTGTATTTTGCACAAAGGCTTGGTTTCAGTTTCCACCTACAAAAGCTTATGTTCAGCAGATGTTTAACCAGTTAGTTGGTCAATGGAACTGATCAGATTGAACTGAGTGACTGAGAAGCACCAACAGATGACCTAAAGAACATGGCTGAGCGAACCCAAAACGTTTGGTCCTAATTCAATAAAAGTATAGGAATCTGAACCAAAAACACATTACAGGAAGAGATTACTGGAATAGCGTAAACCAAGAAATTTTGAATTCATGGCGGAATCATCTATGGACATTGACACAAGCATGTTAAAATATATAAGGGGGCAGTACAGAGATCACTCCCAGGACCTATTTATACCCAGGACTGTATCTATAACAAGCGGACATCCTCTACGGCTGGAGAAAAGAAGCTTTCTACACCAGCACAGACGGGGGTTCTTTACAGTAAGAGCGGTGAGACTATGGAACTCTCTGTCAGAGGAAGTGGTAATGGTAAACAAAATAAAAGAGTTTAAAAGGAGCCTGGACGTGTTTCTTGAAAGCAATAATATTACAAGTTATGGATATTAGATTAATAGGGACAGAACGTTGATCCAGGGATTTATTCTGATTGCCATATTTGGAGTCGGGAAGGAATTTTCCCCCTGGTATGGGGCAATTGGCATCTGCTTCATAAGGGTTTTTGCCTTCCTCTGGATCAACACAGTAGGGACACAATATGTATATAGGTTGAACTTGATGGACTTTGGTCTTTTTTCAACCTTATGAACTATGTTACTATGTTACTATGTAAGCAAACACAAATAGCACTTGAACATGTCAGAGGTGCATGCAAGCAGAAGAAACAAATGGAAACAAAACTCATTGTGCCTATGTGTACCAGTCAGATATAACAGGGCACAAGAAATAATTGCCGTCTAAGAAGAGGATATCAGAGCACTCGAAGAAACCTTTTAGGAAGTAACAGGATCAATTATAACTTACCTGAAATACTCACTGCCTTCAATTAAAAAAACTCCCTTTATTATTTTTTAAATACTAACCAGCCATTCATGGCACTTATCAAATCCAGCATGCCTGAGAAATAGGTTTCTTAAAAGCCTTGGTACTGCACCTGAGACATGAGGCAGAGACCTGGTAAGAGATGGGTTAGCTGCCAAAAAGATCATGATTTGCTAAACTAGGAAGTAGAGAGGACCTGGAAGAAGAAACACTCCCCCCCCCCACCCAGACAATGAAAGGGATGCTTGAGGAGATACTCAACATGCTCTGCTGGAGCCTACATTATGACCTTGGCTGCATAGTTCCAGCTAAATACATGTAATTTTCCCTTTCTATTTCTTTTAAGATATGAGTGTGAGGGCGATAACACCAAATTTAACACACCGGCTCCCCATTCAAACCTGAGACCTTGTAACACTAACGAGTCACATGACAACGGGGCGGGGTAATGGCTAATTGGGCCCAATTTGGACATTTCCACTTAGAGGTCTACTCACTTTTGTTGCCAAGGTTTGGACATTAATGGCTGTGTGTTGAGTTATTTTTAAGGGAACAGCAAATTTACACTGTTATACAGGCTGTACACTCACTACTTCACATAGTAGAGTGTTATTTCTTCAGTGTTGTCACATGAAAAGATATAATAAAATATTTACAAAAATGTGAGGGGTGGACTCACTTTTGTGAGATACGTTATAATAGTGTTCTTATAGATATTCAAATATTGTGGCTGAACTCTGTGTGACTACTGTATGTATTTGTTCACAATAATTTAGCAAGGTACCCCAAGCAATACTGGGAATACAATAAAATTATGTATTATGAATGAAGTTCTCCTTAATTTTTGTTACTTTTTTCAGTGTTTGAAACAAGGTTTTTACTTTTTAATCTTCTTCCTTAATATGTACACATGACATATGCAATGCATTTTTGCTTGCGTGAGATTAGCCTTGAAATTTTAATCTCGAGATTCATGATCTGTCACATTAAGTTGATAACTCAGTGCCTTCACTGCCACATTCGACTACCAAGCTTAGCAACCACAGTCACGTTCCCTGCTTGAGAGCCCACACGCTGAGTATCCACTTCTTCACACGACATCAAACAAAGTAAGATTCACAGTTGGGGATTCGTCATAATGCCAGGAGATGTAAAGTACTTTAACAAACAGGCATTTGCTGCGAGGATCTTGCAATCATATTTATCACAGATAGTTTCTGAGACACTAGAAGAAAGTTGTATGAGCTTCCTGATCTTCCCCAATATGACTCATTAATTATAATTAAACAAACTTAGCAGGGATCTTTGAGATCACAAGGAAGCTTTATATATTAACACTTTAATGCAGATGAAGAATACCCACACACATGAGATTTCATGAAATTTCAGTCAGTGCTCTATATCCAGAATTCATTCACAAGAGGAAACAAGCAGAAAGTGTTCTCTTTGGGATAAAATATGTTTGAGACGTCTCTTCATAGCCCTGTATGTCATTTTGCTATAAAGTTCATGGAGTGTTGTAATCTCTAGTTACAAACCATAAGAAGCACCATATACTTAGATGTCAGGAGCAGCCACCATATAGAATTGTCAAATTCTGGAAATACATATATTAGGTGAATTGTGCTCCAATTCCATGGTGAAGAAAGAGGTCCTACATAACGTATCCATACAGAGCACTGGTTTATATTGTTTGTTATATTTGAGGGGCATAGAGAGTAGTAAAGAGATCGATTGCTACTTTTTTTTATTATTATTTTTATTGGTTACAAACACAACAGGATCACTAACATAAAAGGATGGATTGTGGACCACAAGTTATTCAAAAGTCTGATATAATTTACTGCTCTTTTCCTTTTACTTGGCGGTACGGGAACAGATGTCAAGGCTGGTCATGTGTGGCTGCAACACATTGTCTAAGCAGGGACCAATTAAATACTCCAATTTTCATAAACAAAATAATGAGTGGTTTTATAGTCTGAAATTATTCCCCAGTACAGCAAGGAAGTGGTTAAGTGAATTGGATCGCTGCTGAAAAATATAATTCCATGAACAATGATTCATGAAGCTTTTTTTTTTTTTTAAAAGAATTTTACCATTTTTTTTCATGACATATACAATGCTGACATCTGCTATAAAAAAAATTGAAAATGACAGTTTGGGTCCATTATATGTCAGTCTAGAGCTTGAACAATTATCTTTCTATTCAGTGATTCTTCCACAGAACAAATCTAGGTTTGCTCTCCAATAAAGCAGCGTCTGTGCTCGGCCATTGGCACATTGTAACATAACCCCTTCTTTGCTATTTGCTAAAGCTTCTTATTTGCATTGTGATGTTCCATCGAGATTTACACATGTTTCTGTACACATACATTTTTGTACAATAGATTATATTTAATAGTTTCAGTTGGATATTGTAAATAAAGACGACCAATTTACTAACATCATTCATAACGCTGCGTTGCATTGTAATCTATGTTCCATGTATTGTCAGTAGAATAAGCTGTGAGGTTCCTTTACATTTTGGGGCATTTTTATTTTGTTTTACGTTTTGGACAATACATTTAAAGCTACTCAAAGGATACTTTAATAAAACGTTTGTACGGGTGTCCTTGACACTATACTGCCCTTTTAATATACATCTTTACATATTGTTGAGAGCACATAAATGGTACATGGCTGTAAATGATTCACTCCATTCTCCTGCCTCAGATCACAAAGTAGTGTGGCACCTGCAGAGCTACAGTTTTGACCTCAGGTAAGTGCATACAATAATATACATTCTTCTGTGGTATGCTGTTCAAGGACTACAATTTGTCCCTTTAAGATAATTATGGTGGAACGTGGTGGTGCAATCAGCATTTTATTGGTTGCTATGAATATCTGAAAACTTTGTACCCTATGTAAGACCTACCTTATTCTCTCCCACCACTCCTCCCTTCCCTCAGTCACGCTTTCCCAAGGACTAACTTAGATCCCCATGAGTTCCATCCCTAACTTCTTACATTAAGGATACTAGAGATGATGTTCCCAACGATATTCATATAGAAACAGATCACTTTATTCGCTTGGCTGTTTGTACACAACTTGTATTGTATTTATTTTTAACCACATTATTAAAACATGAGTGTAATTGGCACAACTTAAAGAGAAAATACTTTTTTATATTTATTTATTCAGAAAAAGAAACAAAGGATATTGCCAATTTGTTCAAAGTGTGTTGGCTAATGTAATTCATATTTGTATTATTATTCATGGTTTTCATATTTAAATGGCAATTTCATTTAATTTATGTTGAATTGCTTAGATTTTAGCATTTCTTTATGGATAAAAAAATATGCAATACCAACAAGAAATTAATTTGGTTTTGTTTTCACTAGTGGGAAAAAAGTTTTAGTTCAAATGGTGCGTCTAAACCTTCCTAGATATGGAATAAAACTATATATACATTAAACCTAAGGCTGTCTGAGCATATTATTTATTTTTTTACAATGCTTACCTGTGATACAAGAACATATTTCTAAAGAATATCTTCCTTATTGTAATCTAAAGCACTTTAGAGGCCGCTGTAAATTCATCCCCACAAGGCTGGCCTTATTAGACGTTCACATTTAAATTCTAGCGGTAGCAAAAGAACGGCTCCCTGCTGTAGAATCGCACAAAATGCAAATATCCAAAGAACTAGTTGAATCTATTAGAAGGGGGGGAGAAAAATTTCCAGCCACTGTCCCTAATTTTTGGAAGCTGGAAAATAGAATTTGTTTTCCTTTTGGACAATTTGATTAACTATATGAACCATTTAAACAGCTTTCAGAGGGCTATTTGATTGAAATATCATCTTTGGAGGGCCTTATTTATACATGTGCCAAAACATCCCAACCAGCTGCCTTTTTTATGCTCTCCACCCCCAAGAACATAAAAACCATATTATAAAAAGCACAGGATGAGTTTATTACAGACAATGTTTCTGATTGTATTCTGAACTTTGCACAGTCTCTCGTTTACATATATTAAAACTCTGTGACATGTTTTAAGTGGCTACAACTTTTTATTTGAAAATGATGTACCAATAAACCTACTAAGGTTACATCCAGGTTACATCCAGGTGGCTAACCAAATAATTAACACTTCAATGTCCCATGAATGACCTTAAAGAAAGAATGGATATTGAAATACCTTGTAAGCTCTCTTTACTTCCCATAATCTTTCTGGGAATATTATATTGGAATCCTGCGATCAGATCAAGAAGATTGAAACATGCCTCATA
>VKOC01047305.1:0-14446 GCA_009364415.1 Spea multiplicata
GGTTACATCCAGGTGGCTAACCAAATAATTAACACTTCAATGTCCCATGAATGACCTTAAAGAAAGAATGGATATTGAAATACCTTGTAAGCTCTCTTTACTTCCCATAATCTTTCTGGGAATATTATATTGGAATCCTGCGATCAGATCAAGAAGATTGAAACATGCCTCATAGACTCTCCCTGCATTTCTTCAAACAGGATTGTTTACACGTGTGCTGTCCCATTGTGGGTAAAGATATGAGACACTTCTGGTTGAGGCAGTGAACCCGGCGATGATCAAGGGACAGGTAGACATGATATGTGGGTGTTAAAGTAAGTTGTTTATTAGTATGTACATATGCTTTAATTATTTGTGCTAACTTGCGTACATATATAAAGAACTGGGATTTATTATAGCAGGCAGAGCTTGCATGTTTGACTGCAATTAACTCAATTACCCCTGTAATTAAAACATGTGTACATACTAATATACCAACTTAGTATAACACGAACATGTTCTTGAGATATGATGTCATGGGGCTTTCCGTTCATAGAACACCCAGCATGCATGCACAGAATTCAGGTACTGCCAGTACTCACAGCCCAAATACCCTATAAATGCGAGAAATCCTGTTGTTAGTACTATCCTTGCAAATCACTATTGGAAGCTATGCACTTAGAGGCCATGTTTTTTTATAGAAATATTGTTTTATGTAAATTGTGCATTAACAGTCACAGAGTGTCTATTGTATATCATCACCGCATATCATAGTTTATAGGCAATCTCAGTTTAAAAAAAAATTTGATGTGGATAGTAGGTAACTTCCAAGAATAATCACTTATTCATTTATGAATGATGGTGCACACATGGAACATATAAATCAAATATATAAATGAGTATGACACTCATATTCATTTACAGGTATATTAGGCAAAATTTCATGATAAATTCCTCAAATGGTCTACTGAAAATGTATAAGCCCCTATGCTAAAATGTGTGTTTTGTATAATACGTTATCTGCTCCACAGCACTGCGGCTCTGGATCATTTTGCATTTTCTTGGTGGGACAGGATTTCAGATGCTTTGATGTCACCAATTCAGAACTTCAAGGATTGGGTATGTGGTTTGAATATTTCAAAGATCTTCTGAGGTTTAACTCTTATTTCTTCTTCATTTACAGTGTACCAGCGTGGGAATGACCCAAGGTTGATTTAACTGACCTGCCTTGAGAAAGTGAAGATCAAAAACTACACTAACCTCTTTCAGAGTTGGATGTTATTATTGAGCTAACCAACATTAAGTTAATAACCTTAATGTGAATGTTTCACATACGTAGCAGAAGAATAGGAAAAATACAAATAACAGAGACAGTATTTGCAATACAAATTCTTTTTTATTTTCATATTATCCTCTCAATATTCTAGATGATAAAGAGAATATATTAATCTCTAAAGGTTAATTATGCTATTGAAGTCATCATATATAAATATTATACTTTTATTTTTGTTTGTACCCATTTAATAATTCATTAGATTTTTTAGAATCAAAACAAAACTGAATACATGTTTTGTCATTATATCAATCAATGTATCGCCTGCTATAAGTATCAAAATGAAGAATGTCAGAAACCTTTGGATGAGCATCTGCTCCCATTGGCTGAGTAAACTTGCTTGCTTTGTGCATAGTCGGAAAAAAAATGTTCAGTGTTATCATTTAGACATGGTCATTTAGTTTGGGATAACACAAAACAAATTCTCTAGATAAATAGATCATTCACAAATCCACACACATACATGTGGTATCATAAAAAGAAAATGACCACTGAATTTACAAAAACAAAACAACAAAGTGCATGCATAATGATCAGTAGTTTTAGCTTGTTTCATTATCAGATTTGCTCTGATTTTGTTTTCATATAAATCATTGCCTCGGAAATTGCCCCTTACTAAGATTAAACCACAGTGGATAATTATTATTACATGTCAAAGAAAATCATGTAATGCCCTTCCTCTGTGTTGATCCAATGTCATCTTAGTTGACATCAGACCCTTAAGACGACTGACATTTTTTGACTATACACCAGTATACCACACACAAACTCAAAATATTTTATTTACTTTTCTTTTCTATCAAGTTATTAATTTCAAATGTAATTACTTATTTTTCTATTTTCTCTGTTTTTTTTGTGATAAATGTGAAGTGGGAGTTACCTTCTTCCTGCTTGCATGCTTTTATTTGCCTTTCCGTAATTTTGCAGTAATAACTCTACCAAGGAGCTACATAGTAAAAAAAAAAAAAGTTACCTGCTACAGACACACACACAATGCTAGTTTGGGCTGGCATAACAGTCCAAACTCACCTCCTATACACACCTCCCCAAAAACAGAACCCCTTCTGAGGCCAGGGCCCATAGTCTGGAAGGAGGAGGCTGGCTCTCCTCTCCATGTGCCAAGGTAACGGAGGCTTCCATTACAGGAACAAAATAAAACAGCTAACAACCTGGCGCGGTTCGTCCAGGAGAGTCATAGGTCTACTTTCATTGTAAAAGCCCAAATATAAATAGCACAGGTGTACTGGGTGATCAACACATCCATGTCTGACGTAAATGAATAAATCACACATTAAACAGAGATGCGATAGGATGAACTTGATCTAACTATGTAACTATGTAGTTAAAAACAGAAATACAATTACTTGGAACCAAATGATCCAATATATATAACTAATTAACACAATATTTTATGAGAGATATGTATTGAAACACACCTCTTAATTATGGAATTCAGATGTTTCAATCAGACCCACTGACACAGGTGTATAAAATCAGGCACCTAGCCATGCAGTCTGTATTTCCAAACATTTGTGAAAAAAATGGGTGGTTCTGAAGAGCTCAGTGATTTCAAGATGGTACTGTGATAGGATGCTAGTCAGTTTGTGGAATTCTATCCCTGCTAGTTATTCCACAGTCAATTGGTATTATTGGAAAGTGGAAGCGTTTAGGACAGGGGCGGGCTGACCCGGGGGGGGGGCGCCCTGAATCTAAATAAAATGACCGTGCGGCCTCCCACTGAAGTGGCCAATTCGGCCACGCTAGGCCGTCTTTAATGCGGGGTAAAAGCCCGCAGCACCTGCGGTGGCCCGGCCAGTCCGTGGGCCGGCACACTGAGATGCCAGACAGAATCAGCGTTGTAGGGGCCATTGTCCTGAAAAGGACAATAAAGTATCATAGCAGCCCACCCCAAGCATCGGGCAACACTCGTCTTGAGGTGAAAACAGGACTCGGTTTATTTGGAAACACAGGGGTATTTAAACAGTACAAGGGGGTAATTTACATACAATAGACACAGCAAGCCACACAAAGTTCTCCATCAGGTCCTCCTTTGCACACAGCTATGTATTTGCACTCAGCCCACCTCAGCCCAATAGGGGGTCGCTATTGTAGTCTGTGGAGAGGATGGTAAACACGGGCGTTTAACTGACTTCTGGCGGAAACCTGCTGGCTATCAGATCCAGGTACACATACTGGCTATAGAGGTCTCTGTCCTGTAAGTCCTGACCTGGAGAGTAAAACACCACACATAACCCCTCTCCCAAGATGCAGGAACCCCAAATCTGTCCAAACTCCGCAGTCTTTAGAGTCTCTTGTACTTTGGGAAATGTGGCACTCTGTACCAGGGCCTATAGTCTATAGGAAGGAGGCTGGCACTCAGTCCCCCAGAAGCACGGAGGCTTCTGTGACAGGGACGGAAAAAATGAAAAAAAAATACAATAGTGTAGATAGTCTAAGATGCGCAAACAGATTGCTTTGGTAAATTTCTTTAATCTTCCAAGGTGCTTCCAGAAAATGCTATATAACCGAATCTAAAAAAAGTCCACAAAGTATGCCTGTGGCTACAGTGGTATATGTGAGCAAATTGTAATATAATAGAATATATATATAAATATTTAAATATGTAAAAAAAAAAATATCTAATGTGTAATTAATGTATATGGTGTGATAAAAAAGTCCTACAATAATCCTTGACACATTTCATCTGTGTTCATTAATTCTTCTGGAGGAGAAACATGTTCATAGTTTGACCATTTCCGTTATTCCATTTTATATGGTTCCAGTTTTGTATATTTCTTTCAATTGTTATTAGATATAAGTCATTCACTCCTTAACTTAAGAACTGTACAGTAATTCCATAATAATAACTACAATTGCTGTATTAAGTAATTAAAGAAATGTCTAGTAAAGATTCTTACATTTGCAAAGAGGACCGTCAGGGTTACTTTACTTTCCATTCAGTCAGGTATTCTCATTCATGGGTACTCTCTGGATTTGACACCGAGTCTTCTTTTTATGCATTATTTTCCAGTAGTATCTTATTTCACCTAACTTATTTTTACACATATCATACATTAAAAATCTATTCTTTTGCTGTCATTAAATAGTATTTCAGATGTTTGTTAAAAACAGAAAGTGTTTATAGATTCCTCCAGAAATTTTGAGGACAGAGAAATATTTGCATGTACTCTGCACTAATTGAGTCTCCAAAACCGAATGATATGCGTAAGAGATGAAGATTTGCTGTAATGAATGGAATCTCATGTCAGGAGGTTTAGATGAAAGGTAATAATCCAGCAGCAGAAAAAGGGGTTAATCTCTATCTCATATTATATAACTTCTATGATTAAAAGAAATGGGAAAAAGATCTTCAAAAGACACTCAGCACTTTTAATAACTGTGTTCCTGCTGTGTTATACTGAGAATAATCAGGAAGTAAATATAACACAGCCTCAATCAGTCTAGCTTAAAAACAGAAAATGAAGTCTGGTTACAGTGAATTAATATATATATATATATATCATTATAACAGACATTATAGACATTATACAGGATCAGGCAAACTCTTCCTGCAGCTAAAGCTCGCTGGGGTTGGCTCTTCATAATGTCTAGTGACGTTAAGGAGTGAGACAGAACTCTAATACTAACTTTCTATTTAGTGAATAACCTCTTGCAAGAGTAATCACTCTTTAGGAGGGTTAATGGCTCTTTGTGGCCTACATCAAAATAAGCTTGTTGACCTTGCCATGGCTATGTTCTATAGCTACCCTATCCCTATCATGGTGCCAATGAAGCCTCCGAATTATCTCTGACCACACTAACTTCACCCCAGGGACCATTTCCAACAAACGCTCAACATCCCGCCTCATCTTCCACACTAGTTCTCGTTGAATCATAACCCCCTTGTCATTGCCCCCCACAACCTTAAAAACAACACCCCGTCCTACACCATGCCCTGCATCTCAAACCACCTCATGTGTGCCAAGTCCATAGGAAAGCCCAGCTGCAGGCCATTGTGCACAACTGGGGCTCTCTGTCAGGCCCAATGCACATACTGAGTGTCCAACAATCCAGGTGACGAAGCACGGACCTGCAATGTAAAGAAGAGACAAAAAGGAAGGGGAAAAAACAATCATAACCAACCTTTATCCCACAATTAACTCACCAACTGCAGCGGCCCGATATATCTGTGAAAACAAGCCGACTTCCACTGTCCGATTCTCAGGATGACCTCCTCACCCGCCCCCGTAGCCACCCCTATGCGGAATGAATGCGTACTAAATTCAGACAACTCCAACCCAAGCTTACAGAGCCTGGTTGCGTGACCCACAAGAACTGAAATTGAGACACTGGTGAAATATCCCGGTAAACCGAGAAGGACACTCCACCTACTGGCCGAACAGTGTACACACTGCACTGCGCGAATGACGTCCTCTGGCAAAGCATACAACTGCACCTGCCTGCCATGCCCAAACACATCAGTCTTTGAAGACCGTAACCATACTACAACCGAGTGACCCTCACATTCCACCCCAGATGCACCCTTAAATGGCCCGGGAAGGGGACATAAGCCATCTGACCCTCACTACTATCCACTGACCAAGAACAGACTACACCCACCCCTAACTACCCCAACCCTGAAGCCCTGCTGGCCTTCCAAGACCTAACCAACCCCCCCCAATTGAACCAGGCCAACCAACAGACCCCCTAACAAAATCCAACACCCCTATGAGTGCAACCTGGTTGCTGGCATGTCCTGTGTGTGTGCAATCAGGGTGCTGCATCAAGTTCTGTCTATGCAACCTGGGTGTTAGGCAAGTGGTTTGGATGCAAATGGTGCTGAGCAAGTCCCGTGGATGAAATCTGGGTGCTAAGCAAGTCCCATGGTTGGAATCTGGGTGTTAGGGCAATCTGGGTGTTGGGGCATGTCCTCTGTCTGCAACTTGGGTGCTGGGCAAGTCCTGTGAGTGCAATCTGGGTGCTGGGGCAAGTCATGTGGATGCAATCTGGGTGCCAGGGCTGGCCGTTGGGGTGTGATCTATGCCTGCTATGTGGGTCAATGAATAGTAATGTGTATTTTTCACTTGATAACACTTTGGTAGTTTTCTGTTAGTTTGTTTTTTTATTTTAACTTTGATAATACCATAAAAATGTAATTTGTTGATCTGTGATGACTCAATGTTCATAATCTTTATTGCGCATTCTGATGGGTTAACCTTTTATAGTTTCTTCTAGCTGGTCCTTTTATATATTTAAACTGGCCCTTAATAATGTATAATTATTGGACACATGTTTTACCTTCAACAGGGGCGTACCTAGAGTGTTTGGCACCTGGGGTGGATCCTGTATGTGGCACCCCACATAGACACTTTAAAACTTCATAGCTTCTATTGTTAGGCAGACATTGACGGGGGTACAGCATAACTGTTATTATATACTGAGGTAGACATTGACGGGGGGTACGGCATAACACATATCACTATACACTGAGACAGATATTGATGGTGGTACAGCATAACTGCTATCATTATATACTGAGGCAAACACTGACAGTGGTACAGCAAAACTGTTATCATTATATAGTGAGGCAAATATTGACGGTAGTACAGCATAACTGTTATTGTTATATATTGAGGCAAATATTGACGGTGGTATAGGATTGCTGTTATCATTATATACTGAGGCAGACATTCACAGTGGTACAGCATAACCCCGATCACTCTATACTGAGGCACACATTGACGGTGGTGCAGCATAATCCCTATCATTATACATTGATCCAGACATTGACAATAATGCAGCATAACCCCTATCCCTATATACTAAGCCAAACATTGATGTGGTATAGGCCTACCACTTCAGTGTCTGGCTTAGTATATAGTAGGGATGCTCCGAAATGCACCAAAATTACACAAAAAAGTCAATAAGAATATATATATATATATATATATATATATATATATATATATTGTTAACAGGAATCACAATCCTATCATGCCCAGGCATATCCAGGTTCTAGCATGTACTGGTTGCCTGGGCATGATAGGCGTGTGTTTGCTGTTAGCAATCATATATATATTAATATTGTTATTGATTTTTGTTGTTGTCAAATTTTGGTGTGTTAACCATAATTTTATTAAAAGTAAGTAACATACCAAAATTGGACAAAACAAAATAACAACAAACAGCAATCACACCCCTATCATGCCCAGGCAGCCAGTACATGCTGGGACCTGGGCATGATAAGAATGTGATTACAGCCTCCCTATGCCATACTATCCCCCCACTTACATCCATGCTGTCACACACACTCACACTCATTCACAAACATTCATTCACAAACATTCACCATAAACTACAACATAACACCCATCACTCTCACACTCTTACTAATCCACTGAATGTTTTCCTACCTTTTCTCTGTCATTGTCACTTTTCCTCCTCCTTTTCGTTCTTCCTCTTGGCTCTTCTTCTTCTCCTTCTGTGTCCTGTCCTTCCAAAGGCCATGGGCCCGGCTTCAGTGTTGTTGGGCGCGGCTTCAGCTACTTGGTGTAAACACTAGGAAAGCTAGCATATATCATCATTGCTGTTTAAGCGTGATACTCAGTTTGGCATTAATTTACGTTTTTGTTTCCTTTAAAAAATCAATAGACTTAAAGTCTGTAGGGAGATCTCCCATCACTCAGATGCAAGTAAGTGGACTGGAAACAGGATCTCAAAATCTCCACTATATATGCCAATAAATTGTGATAGTAAATCACCATGGAATCCACTACATCCACAAGGTGAACCATATCATGGATGACTGCATGTGTTATGTCTTAAATATTCTTTCCCCAATTTGTTTGGTCTTCTGCCTTTATCTATCCAGTATGTGGGCCAGCCACATTTCTTCAAAGATACCTTTGTTAATTGTTCCACTAGCTGGGAGAGGTTCACCTAAATTAATTAATTGGTATCATTTTATATTGTTCTTTGTAATTATCACATAACATAAATCTGCATTGTCATCTGTGTCTTCCTGTTGACATATAAATGTACAAACACATAATGACACATATATATGCATTCATTTACAAAAATAGACATATTCATTTACACACAATGACATACATGTCCTGGGACTTGTTAAGCATGTATTGTACTCAAATAAAAACTGATCATCACATACAATGTACTAAAATAATGACTGGCCAGCACATTTGCTGAGGTATATACTAGGGTGACCACATGTCCTGGATTGCCAAATTGAGGTCTCAGCAAGGCTTTATTTGGGGCAAGGGTGAAAAAGAATTGAGCCTACTCACTTAATAATTTTCATGAATAGAGCCTGTGCCGTTCGATAACCTTCCAGGGAGGCGGCATCGGGAGCTATGAAACCAGCAAAGTGACAGGTCAAAGGAGGGACAAAGTGAGGCCCAGTCTTATGAAGTCTTCATCCAAGTAAGCTGGGAAACAGGTCCAAGGTTGGCGAACTCCAAGAAAGTAACCCACCGCCTCCCAGAAAGTAACCCTCAACATAATCATAATAATGCTAATAATAATAATGTTTATTTTAATGCTAATACATACCTTTCATATGTTTTCTCTCACCCAATTTGGACAATCAAACTTTTTTCCTTTCCCTTCAGTTTTTCTTTCGGTCAACCAAAGGGAGAGGGATGCTGCCTGTTACTGGACACACAATACTGTTGTGCTGCTTTAAATTGTTCATCACACCTGCATTAACAAAGCATAAGCCATCTTTGCACTCATAGTTGGCACATCTTCAAACTCTCCCAATTTTGTTGTCCTATCTATGTTCTATTATTAGCACCATATGATCACATATCTACAACCTGAATCACGCAGCTGGTGCTAACAATTTCCAAGATGGATACATTTCATTGCAATGCACCTGCCAAGTAAAAAAGTACCGTAAGTGTCCCTGAATGGCAGTTAGGACATGTAGTCACCCTAGTATATACACATATATTTTTACACACACTCATTCACCTCTATACACATACATATTGTATATATACATTAACACACTTTGAGTGCACAGATGGCACATAAATAACCCGTGTTAAAAGTTCTCTGGCTGTCCTCTTCTGTTACCTCACTCCCAACTGCACCCTTCAACCACATCAGCCTGAGATGTGCCTCCTTTAGCCCCCTCTACCTGATCTCAGTAGCCATAAAGAGTAAGAGGAGGGGCGCTCCAGGGCACTATCTTTGGGAGTATTAACAATATGTTCTAGATCTTTCTCTGCTCAGCTGGTGTTGCTGCAATGCTTCGACATTAAGGCATTCAGCAACACCGAACAAAAAATCTAGGGGCCCTGTACTACTACTTCTAGAAGTGATACCAGAATCTCCCCTTGTGTATTAATGCCCCAGCCAGACCCCCCCCCTTTGGTATTAATTTATTCCCACCAACACCCTTGTGTATTGATTTATGTGATGTCCCCAGTAAGCCCCATCCCTTGTGCATTGATGTCCCATTTTGTACTGGTTAATGTACCCATGTGTATTGCCCCCAGCCACACACACACCTTTGTGTATTGATTTATGTGATGCCCCAACCACCCTGTTGGGTACTTAAACCCCCTGCCACCTCCTATTTCTTGGCCCAAGGCAGCTCCCCCAAGGTGGGTCCCCTTCCACCTATCACCCCAACTATTTTTACATTTTTTTTTAATACTTACTTTTTAGCTGTCTTCCTTCCCTGCTCTCCTCCGACGTGTTCTTCTCCCCATCACAAGAACTGTTCCGTGTGATCCTGCCCCCTTGAGCGGCACATCACATCTTTAATGGGGCGGGGTGAAGCGCCTCACTGAGGCTCTGGGAGGCATGGTGCAGGCACGCCGGCCGCTTTAAAATCATTAAGCGGAGGCGGTCTTACGGTCGCTTTAAAACTCTCAGCCACATCGGCTGCAATGGCATCTCGGTGTGCCTGCCCACTGACTAGCTAGCCCACCACGGGTTTTGCTGGCTTTTCCTCCACATTAAAGAAAACCCTGGAGCGGCCATTTAATTTAGATTAAGAATTTAGAATAAGGAGCAGGGGAGGGATAGTTCTGGGGCCATCCTTGGAAGGTTTCTATGTACTGACACCAGGACTGGTGTGGTTGTCACTTTAGATACTGGAATTCCTGATACAGTGAGGGCTACATCTGAAGATCAATCTTGGTGCAAGGTTTAAAGTGTTCTAATCACTACAGCAATAATAATTCCCAGTATGTTTACATAAGTGTATACATTTTTATATAGGATACAGAGTCTGTATGCAATTGTAAACTGTTCTTATCACAGCCTACCTTGTATGCCTGTTTTGCTTATAAGCAACAAACTGTGCCAAATGAGTGTCTGGAAGCCTTTGAAATTAGACCTCAATTGCTGTTGTTGTGCTGCTGGATTAGGCCCTATCCCTTTAGTAAGGCTGCTTCCTTTATCTTCATGCTGACACTTTACTACCTATAATTAACTCCTTTCATAGAAGCATTTCTGGATTTCTCCCTCAAGAATCACATGCCTTTTTATACATTGTTTCTTTTGTGTGTCATGCTCTCTTCTTCTAATTTTTGTCATATTTTAAGTGGGCAGCAAAGCGTCCCTTGCCCCTGTAACAAATGTACTGCACTTTAGAATTATCCATCTTTTGACAGCTTTTTCATACACAATTATTTATCTCCTCCCCAGAGCAGGACACAGCTTAAAAGGATGAAGTATGTTGCTGTTCTGTGATGATGATTTGAAAGTTAAACAGAAGATGACAAAGAAGAAATATAAATCAACGATGAGAAAAAAGTCTTAAGGATAGGACACAAGAGGGCAAGATTTAAAACCACAGTGACAAAAGGAAAAAATTGACTTTTTATTTTTGTCTAGAGCAGATGGTATGCAGAGGGTCTATAGAATGATAGCAGGGCTGGACTGTCCCACTGGGAACCTGGGTCCCACGACTGCAAGGGCTGTCTTTAACACAGGCAGCAACCGCGATCACTTCTGCAGGGGCCCTGCTGCTTACCTGTGGGTTGCTAACGATCAACGTATCTTGTATCACCCAGGGGAAGCAGGAACCCAGAGGAGTCACGGCAATTTATGTCACGTCACATGACACTGTTTCCCCTGGGCAGTGCCAGCAACCCAGACTTAAGCAGGGGCCCCTGAAGAAGTCTGCGAGCGACACAGAGAGATCTGCAGTTCAGCTAAGGTGGTGTTGGTGGGGTGTATGAACGTGATTGAGGGAATTAATAAGTATGTGAAATAAGGAATTAATATTTGTGAACGAAGATCTGTGAATGGAGGATTGAATGAGTATGTGAATGAGGGAATGAATGTTTGTGTATGAGGGAATGAATGAAAATGTGTGATAGCATGGATGTGTAAGTCAGGAAGAAGCATGGCACAGGGAGGCTGTTTGAGGATAGGATGCCACAGGCAGGCTGTTTGGGGGCAAAAATGCTACAGGGAGGCTGCTTGGGGGTAAAGATTGCAAGTCATATGCTTCAAATCCGGGTGCTAGGCAGGTCTTGTGGATGCAATCCGGTTACCAGGGCTGACATGATACTAAAGGGGGGGCTGTCACCCGCTCCCGTGGATCCGCTGTCCCCCGTCGTCCTGCGTCCGTCTGTCCGGCTCCCGGCTCGCCGCTACACTTACCTCGTGGCGAGGTCAGGAGGAAGCGTCGGCCGGGTGCTCGGCATGGCGGTTGTGCTCCCCCTGCTGGACATGCGCGTTACAGCAGCTAGGTTTAGCTGCTGCTGCCGCGTTTTGGCAGGTAGAGGGCGCGTGTGACGTCAGCGTTGGGGGCGTGGTGGCTACCGGCGCCAAATTTAAAAATCCGGAAGCCCTGTTACCTGTACCCTGGTGTGGTCTTTTGCTGGTTATTGTTCTTGTGCGTTCTATGAGTTATCTGACCCTTTGGCTTGTCCTGACTACCCTCTGCTCTACGATTTGGCTGTGTTTGCTCCTCTCGTGTATGACCTGGATCGTCTGACTACCCGCTTTGGATCTGACCCACCTTCTGGCTGACTACCCATCTCGTGTATGACCTGGATCGTCTGACTACCCGCTTTGGATCTGACCACCTTCTGGCTGACTACCCATCTCGTGTATGACCTGGATCGTCTGACTACCCGCTTTGGATCTGACCCACCTTCTGGCTGACTCCCATCCCGTGTATGACCCCTGGCTCGTCTGACTCTACGTTTGTTTTGCTCTCCTCCTACACTATTTTGGTGGAGATCCCTCCTGCTCGTATAATTTCTGCGGTTACCACACAACTCGATTCTTCTTTGACAAAGCGCATATTGAAGGCTCAGTCTCGTTCTCCGGTTCATAGTGCTTGGCCCATGAACACTCTATTTGTACCTGACTCCGAAAGGCATAAAGTCCTATATTGGGCTCATTCATCCCTTATTGCTGGACATCCCAATGCTCGGCGCACGGCGGACATCATCTCTAGGGACTTTTGGTGGCCTGGGTTTCGATCCGACTGTCATGATTTTGTAATCGCGTGTCTTCAATGTACTACTGCCAAAGCTTCTCACTCCCGTCCTGCCGGATTGTTACTTCCTCTGCCTGTTCCTGTTCGTCCTTGGTCCCATATCGCTATGGATTTTATGGTGGACTTACCTGTTTCTGAAGGCTGTACCGTTATTTTTGTCGTCGTTGATAGGTTTTCGAAGATGGCACATTTCATCCCTTTGCCCAAACTCCCCTCTGCACCCGAATTGGTACCTGTTTTTGTACGAGAAATCGTTAGACTCCATGGTCTCCCTACGCAGATTGTGTCTGATAGAGGGGTTCAGTTCACTGCCACCTTTTGGAGAACATTCTGTAAAACACTAGGGATTTCTCTAGCCCTTTCGTCTGCCTACCATCCGCAAACTAATGGGTGCACCGAGAGAACCAATCAATCCCTAGAACAGATCCTTCGCTGTTTTATTGGTGACCACCACTCCGACTGGGCCAGATTGCTCCCGTGGGCTGAATTTGCAAGAAATAATGTCACGCATGAAGCCTCTAAAGTTTCTCCTTTTTTTTGCAACTACGGCTTTCACCCTGCCGCCTTGCCCTCAGTGTTTCCAGAGACTCCTGTTCCCGCTGTTGACCATTATTTACTTCAACTCCCTAACATTTGGGCCAAGGCACGTCAGTGTTTATCTACAGCATCTGAAACCTATAAATGCCAGGTCAATAGGCATCGCCGGTTGGGTCCATCTTATATGGCAGGAGATCGTGTCTGGCTTTCCACGAAGAACATCAAGCTCAAAGTCGCCTCCTCCAAACTGGCTCCTCGTTTTATTGGTCCGTTTCGTGTTCTTCGAAGAATTAACCCTGTTGCTTATGAACTTCAACTTCCCGCTAGTCTTCGTATTCCGAGAGTTTTTCATGTATCCTTACTAAAGCCCCTTGTTTGTAATCGCTATGCTAAGAGTGTCCCGCGTCCTCGTCCGGTATTAATTGATACTCACCTTGAATATGAGATCCAATCGATCCTAGATTCTCGTACATTCCGGAATACTATTCAATATCTGGTACACTGGAAAGGTTACGGCCCAGAGGAAAGGTCTTGGGTATCCGTCAAGGACATTAATGCTCCTCGCCTTTTACAGAATTTCCACAAGAAATTTCCTGATAAGCCAGGTAACTTTCGGCCTTCGGCCGGCCCTCGAGAAGGGGGTAATGTCACCCGCTCCCGTGGATCCGCTGTCCCCCGTCGTCCTGCGTCCGTCTGTCCGGCTCCCGGCTCGCCGCTACACTTACCTCGTGGCGAGGTCAGGAGGAAGCGTCGGCCGGGTGCTCGGCATGGCGGTTGTGCTCCCCCTGCTGGACACGCGCGTTACAGCAGCTAGGTTTAGCTGCTGCTGCCGCGTTTTGGCAGGTAGAGGGCGCGTGTGACGTCAGCGTTGGGGGCGTGGTGGCTACCGGCGCCAAATTTAAAAATCCGGAAGCCCTGTTACCTGTACCCTGGTGTGGTCTTTTGCTGGTTATTGTTCTTGTGCGTTCTATGAGTTATCTGACCCTTTGGCTTGTCCTGACTACCCTCTGCTCTACGATTTGGCTGTGTTTGTTCCTCTACGTGTATGACCTGGATCGTCTGACCACCCGCTTTGGATCTGACCCATCTTCTGGCTGACTACC